>LOND01000645.1:120433-147670 GCA_014220965.1 Paragonimus kellicotti | reverse complement strand
GACTGCAACTGTGATTTCCCTGATCACCCTTTCCTTCGCCGACAGATTCCATGTTGGTCATATTATGTAACTACTTGCTGCTACGCACCGCCTTCAAGTATCTGCCGCGATCATGCACATCCGAGCGTGTCGCTCACAAATGCGTCAAAAAATATACATCATTATAACCTTCGGGACGTTTCCACGAAACTTGGACGTCGGTTTACAGAAAAGAAACGACGTTTGAACTGTAGTCGATGTTTCACGACGCACAATTTGTTCTGGGTATCAAAAAGGTTTCTGGCAGGAGAGGCAACCAAATGGGTAAATGCAGTTTCTGGTGCAATTCTGTGAGGTTTCCGGGACGACAATTGGCTTGAAATTTTGCAGAAAACGTACTAAATTGTGGTCCGCTACATTGTGCCACTTACGTACAGCTATAGCTCAACGTCGTTGTGCTAACAAATCACATTACTGATATCTTACCATGAAAGACTGATGATAGGGAATTTTCCGTCACAGACTGCTTATGACCGATACGTGCGCTAGCTGTGTGAATGCACTATAACTTTCACTATCAAACCCAGTTGTTGGTCACGCGTTTGTTTGTTCCTTGACATAATTTCTCATGCATTAATCCGTAGTCTCTGCACACGATTAAGTTAAAAACTGGCATGCAAGTGCAGGCGAATTAGCGAAGAAAATCTTCACTGTTCGTCGCGGAAAGACATCAACTTTGGATCTGGTATCAAGGAGAAATTTGATATCAGTAGACTTATTGAATAAGGGGGATGGGCGACATGTTGTAATCAGGCCGAAGTCAATCGTAGCATATGCAGGGTGGTAGGTACGTTTCTCGACGTAGTGGTTTCCGAAGAGTATCATTGATTGCGCTACCCCGCACGGAAACCAAAGTTTTGGTGGTAACCAGCAGAATGATGCATTCATGTCTGGTGTACGGGAACGTTGATGATTGAATGAACGCTTGCTAACAGATAGTGGACTCATGTGAAATGTGGCTCATCATCAATTACATCTCTGTTGTGGGTGCAGCCAACTGCTCCGTGAATGCGTCATGTTGTAGTTGAGGTGTGGTGGGTAATGTGTTGAGTGCTAAGTGGGAAGATGGGTTGACCTCCATAATCATTTCGGGAGCACGAGTTAGCTCTGTAATGGAAACGGTGCTATCTCCTCCGTGAGTAGACGGATGCATGTGTTTCAACCAAAGCTGTGAGAAAACGGAAATCATCCATTTTTCATGGTCCAAAGAACATTTTCACTTGTCGATGTAGTTGTGAGGGTTTACGATCGAAAAACTGATAGCCTGCTTTCATTTGTCTCGATGATGCAGTTCTATTCACTAAATCTCCCTTAGAATTGTCCTATAAACTCTCCAAAGATATTTCATGGATGATATCGCAATCTCCGCTGGTGTAAACTAAACAATTTAAGAGTGTATCAGAGGATCGGATCTGAACCTGTGAATCCTCAATAGGGTTCCAACTCGTTCAAACCACAACGTGCGTTCAGAAATATAAAAACTACGGGGTCAAGTGCTGAAAATGCCTCAATTAAGTTATTATCGATTCGCGAAGGCCGCATTGAGACCTTTCGAAAAAATAACGGGATACTCAAAATGAGTTGATTGAGAAAACGGTCACGTCAGGCTGGCTAGTCTGCGCTGGAAAAACATGAATGATCAGCAGCGAATTCCGATTGAAGATTAACGAGTTAAATCGAAAACTGCACCTCACCAAGAATGGACAATCTTCATGAAACGCTTAGTGGCATTGAGAAAGTTGACTTACCAGTACCACCGTGCCTGTTCACATCATCTTGTGAATGTAAATTTACTACAAACCACTAACATCAAAGTTAGTGTGTTGGCGTAGGTATCGCAGTCTTAGTCGTGACTGTATAATGAATCCGCGCCATCTGTATCGCTGTAGGTACGATGTTTTAGCTGTCACCGTTGGGAACGCCGCCCAACCATTCTGACGCTTGTTTGAATTCTGAAGGTCGACTGAAGTTTCCGTCGACATTCGTCCTCTCTGGCGGTTGCCGTGCGGTTGTGCTTGAGGTTCTCTCACGTCCAACTCCCTAGCGCCTTTAACTGTTGCGTTGAAGTCTGCTTGTGAACGGTGAGTAAATCAATAAATAAAGTTTGTTTGCAGATTCGCCGTCTTCTCACTACGACTTCCGTTCCGCGTTAACATAAGGCTGGAGAAACCTTGGGCGTACGAACCTAGGAACTAGCATCGCGATATTGGTGAGCCCGTTCCATAAATTATTTTGTTGCCTTCTATCATTTATTCGCATACTTTTATACACGCTAGTTTCAACTTTTCCTCACTCCCGTATTTGTGCATTCATATACATTTTACTTAAAGCAGTAAATTTCGCGCTCTAGTTCCGCTAGTTTCTTAGCATTTATATTTGTTCAAATCCTGTGTATATTTAAATGATGCAGTCAGATACCTCAGTATCCAAGTCGGAGCTCGCCGAGGTAGATGCGAAGGAAAATGTCTTGAGTTTCAGGGTCCCTCATTATATTCCGGAGGATTCAGGGCACGGTCTAATGCGGTTTAAGCTGCAGTTTCAGTTCAGCTTGCATTCACTAGCCAGACTGCCAAGTTCACATACTTGGCTGCTGCGATGCCGATGTCGCTGGCACCCTTTGTCAGGGATTTAGTGATTCAGGCCACCCGAGAGCAACCCTTGCGACGCAATGACGCATAATGAAATTTTTAACTACTCCTGGTAAACGAAGTTGATATTGTTTATAAGGACCTATTTTCCAACTGTTTGACTTCCTCCACAAGTTCCTCTGTACATGTTGCATCTGTGCGCGCCGCCGGCGGACTGTTGATGATAGAGCTGAATACCTTCTCACACTAATTATAACATGTCTTCAAACCTAGAAGTGATGATGCTGGAGAATCTGGGTACATTTTCCATTGATCCCAGCGTATATCTTTTTCGAATTGGTGATAATTAGGGCATATGTTCTAGCTGGAGTGATGGTGTAGACTAATCAATTTCGACTGAGTAAGCCGTCGGTTTGAGTTTCTCGTCGAACTCATAAGTGAAATCGAAACGGCCGTTTGGTTGTCAGCAAGTTCTACATACTGTAAACCTTGTGAAGCTAAGAAACCGTAGATGTTGATATACCGTCCAAAAACGATCTGTGGTGCTTCGTTGACACGGATCCGGGTCAAGATTAAAGTCGTGGGTCTCCTATTCATGACAGATGCACAATTCCCACGCCCTCGTTTTCGAGCTCAACAACATGATACATCTGAGAATTGAATTGTTGATTAATGAAGGCGGTAAATGAAGGTTGATAAAAACGGTAAAACATTGGGTAGCATTCGATTTTCCCAAGTACGCATGATAGGGGGAGATGAAAAATTGTCTTCATGTGGAAACAATAACCCCTCACATTGATGCCGATCACGGTCCACTGAACAAGTGGATGTGTACATATGGGAGCTCTTTGAAAATGTAGAATCTGTTACATGGAAACATCTTTTCGAGAAAATCACAACACGTAGCTAACCAGCATATGGTCATAGGTATTCCAGCAACACCGCTCATCACTGCGGACAGTCCATGATCAAAACAGGGTCGGCAGGTTCGACATCACTGTACATAACGTATCCATGTGAGAACTGGCAATTTTGTTTGTTTCGACGAAAATGACTGTTGACCGTGCATGATCCACCACTCCACTGTTGTTTCTGCAGCGATACTCGCATCCTCTCAATTATGCGTTGAAAAGTGTTCACGGCCGGCATACTGGGAGCTCGTATTAACCCATGCAAAAGTCTCATGATCGACTCGAATAGAGACGTGAGATAACGGTCTAGCGGCGCATGTAGTATAACATTTTCACACAGATGTGTGGCATAGCGAAAGTCAAACACGGGAACGGCGAAAGTCAACACGGGCCCGAACTCGCCATGATGACCAACGAACTGAACCGATGTTTTCTGCAACCTTTGACTCCACATAATCGATAAAGTGCAGGCACAAATTTGAGAAACGTAGAAGGTAAATAAAAACGGAAATGTTTAGAAAGTTCCCAAACATTTTGTCTTCCAATATTTCTTTTAACACCACAAGGCGGATGTACAAGAGGGACTGCGTTCCACCAAGAACTGACATTCCCTAGGGAATTCGACAATCAAGTTGTCACAAAATTTGTTCATTCTGCTGTTCAACTGAAACCACTCGAGATGATCTCAGACAATTTTTTTTCAGATGAACTCGCGCTGCACAGGTTCATGAGATGCTTCTTCATTCACAGGTACACCAATGTGCATGTTATTCACTAGGGAGTACGTTATTATATCCACAAGTATTCTCTCATGAGGAGACTGACCAACATGACGTTCCTGTTGATTTCCGATCCTGAAGCCGACATTTGTTCGTAAGCATTATTCGATTGGTGGAAACACCATTTTCCGGTTGACGTACACTCCCGGTGCTGTACATTTTTCGCAACAGTAATAACCGGTATGGTTTTCCACCCGACGAATAAATGCTCTTGCAGGTGCATCACCAACCACGCAATCCAAAACCACCTGCACATGACGGTTATACGTTGACAGCAATAAACCATCCGTTCAATAAATCGACAGGTCTTTGATTAAACTATCGATATATTTCTCAGTATTCACAGGTTTAAACGAATTGCAGAATAATCCCGTGACAAACGCAAGCATTTGGGAAGCTATCAAACTTCCTAGCATGAACCACAATTGTAAACGTGAGCTGTTGAAAAAGGTAACGCCGTTGATGTGCAGTTGACGCCGGAAAACCTTCAGGTTATTCGACCATCGGCCATGTACAGCATGGCCTATGCAATTCATTCAAACCGAAGTGAACATACTCCTCATCTCGATGAACGTAGAAGCACACTCCCGTGGTGTTCTCAACAAAGTACGTGCATCCAACGGCAACTCAGGCACTAACAGAGCATAATGCCGACGGCTTTCCAAATACAGGCGAGCCTCAACAAGGATGGAGCATAAAATCTTCGTGAATGTCCCCTTTTCCTTGTTATTACCGATCCCTTCGTTGTCTGAACTGATTGTGGTAGTATTGTTCAGAAAAATAGTTGCCTACCCGCTCTCTGCTTAATATAAGGGTTCCTTGTAGTTGCCGCTGGAATCACCGCCGGAATTGGAGGCTCCTGAAAGAAACCCGCGAATCCCGCATCTGAACATCAATCTTCCTCAACAATCTCAATAAAACCCGAAATAATTTCAATGAAACTGTCATCTGCGTTCGTCACTCAACGACGCAGCAGTGAATTATCTTTGTGACGTTGCAGAACGGGAGGGTTGGTATGCACTTCCTAAACAATATCTGTCAAGTTCTTATAGATTCTTCCAGAACGGTCCCCACCAGCGACTTGAGCCCAACGGTAAACGTGAGCACGCGAACAACCCCGGGGCTCACCGAACGCTTTGCTGCTCATCTCCACGTAACAAAGCGTGCAGAATGATTGTGATATTTATTTGGTGACTCTACGAATTGATGCGAGGGAATTCGATTAGAGCAATTCGAAATCAGCGACGTAGGTGCAAAACCAAGTTTATGATGAGGACAACAGTTTGTTGTTTTTCACAGCAATTATGCTCTCCCGGAGAATGTCGTGCAAAAAGATTTGTCTTATCCGTGTAAACAGCGTATACACTGATTTTTGTTCAACTTGAACCGGTGTGAAGCTGCTGAGATGTAAGTAATTGCCCGACTACGTAGACATCAAATTAACAGTTTTATCAATCGAGCCATTACCTAGACCGGATAACTCTTGTCATACAATCAAATGGTCAACTCAGCAGGTTCATAGATAGGCACAGTAAACAAAAAGTACCATCTGAAGAGGTGGTCACTGTAGAGAAAAAGAAGGTCTACATAGAGCTGCCTTTTAAGGGTGATTATATCATGCACCAAACAACACAACGGTTGAGAAATTCGATTAAACGAACTTTCAATGCAGCTGAACTCCGCGTAATTGCTCGGACTCAGAAGTTACCGGTGCCTTCAGTCAAAGGAGATCAGCCTATCGGTGCCACTTCACATTGTATTTACCAATTTGTATGTAACTGCGGAGAAAGTTACATAGGCAGAACCGAGAGGATGCTTGAGCTCCAGAATGAAGGAACATTTACCTAAATGGGTTCAGAAGTCCGTGTTATCGGAGAACGGCAATGTTGCTGAAACACGTAAACAGCCAGTTTCCTCGGTCGCCAGACACGTCCTGATCACTGGTCACGTTATCGATCCATCTTGTGCATTCAGAGTCCTGTTACGTCATTCTAACCCAAGATTCTTACGGTTTGCCGAAGCAGTCGCAATCAACCGACTCAAGCCAGCTCTCTGTGTTCAGAAACAACTGTTTGTGAATTTGACCCTTCCTCTGGACTTAATGACCTATCCTAACGCTTTTTATTGATTATCCACCCTCTCTAGTTGTTTGCTATAAAAAACGCACCCGTGTTATTGTAAATTTGGTACTGACGAGTCAATACGAAATGCTTGCATCTACCAGTTTTCGTGTTCTAACTGCTTTGTTCAAACTGTTCAAGGGAACCAACTGTTAACGATGTTCGTTTCAACGACATCATTGAGTTACACGCAGATGCCACGTTGTACTGCGAATTCATGGATTCAGTCCGTTTGTTCATTCCGGTACCCGTGAGCTGTTTTCAGGCTGAAGATCTGTCATAGAAAACAAGATGTATTACTGAGCTTAGAGACAACATCAACCACTGCTGAAAGAGAACGTAGCTCATCTGACAATGTATCGCTCAGTGGGACTCCGCCAACACGCTGAAGCGGCTTCTGAAATTAAAACTAATATCCAGGAATAGAAAGTGGTTTCAGCGACTGGTAATCACATAGAAAAGCGAAGTGATGTCAAAGGAAAGTTACAGATCTGAATACGAAATGGCCTCTTTTGGGAACTCTGAGACTGTTGTGAGCCACTGCGTTTAATATATGCTGCGCATATCTCGTGCTAAAGAAGAGTGGGTGCGGAGCAACCTGATTCGTAGTCTTCAGATCTCAAATTGATGCGCCTCAAGATTTTTCAAACAAGACTTTTTTCAACTGTTTCTGGAGTCAGTGACCGCCGCAGGGACTACACACTGAACACGTTCAACGACGAGTGTCTTGTCCCGGGCCAACAGTCACGACTCGAGATGCACACCGAAGCAATGGTCTACAGTAGACCCCCCGAAGCATCTCTGAAGCGCTTCTGTCTATCCGCGAGAAGGACCGTTCCATTATCTCGGTATCTACAAATCCCTTTTCGGCGGCAATTTAGTGGTGATAAGAGAAGATAAGGCGAATGACAGCCAAATGTGTGGGTCTTTTCTTGAGTCAACGTCCATGAAAACTCTAGAATTATGGGAATTATGGATCGCAAATAAGTTATAAGATTCACCTCCCAATGACATGTGTGCGTTATTACTGTTCAGGAAAATTCCGCATATAACTCTTGTTACCCACTGTTCGACATCCAGTCACCCATTCTCAGTGATAGCTTTGTTATCCTGAATGTCAATTTCAGTAATTGTCCTCCGCCCTTCTAGTTCCGGGATGCTTGCCGGTCACCATGCACCACAGTAAAACCGTGTATTTTCCTCCTCGCTACAGCACAAGTCAGAGTAGAACAAAGTGAGTTTGTACGTTCGTTTCCCTATCTCACTTGGAAAAAATTAGCGGAGACAACTGCGTTATATCTGGGACCAAGGTTTTCCTTTGCCGGAAAATTGGATTTCTGTCATATACATTCCTTTTCTCCGGTCGATTCAGCGTATCGTTGAGGAGGATGATGACGGAATTTTCCAAACTAGACTCTAACTACGGTTGAGCTGATGTGAACGCATCGGCCAACAACTTCGAAACCCAATCCAGCAGGCTAATTGATTAAGAATAATTCAACGTTTCGAGCCAGTTGTAATAGACTTATGTTTCAAATTGCTCGGGTGGTCTCCCTCGTGAGTGTCGTCACATTGGTGTGTGTGGTGAAGTCATTAGGCGTGGATAAATGTATCAGTAAACAACAGAAACTAATGAATTGTATATTTCTGTTGCTGTAAACTGTTTGCAGATCACTTTCAGTCTAATCTGTTCCATGTACGAAATGCGACGACAGTGTCACTGCATATTGGCAATCATAGCTGTGCTACTTATGACTCTAACTTGATGCTCAAAAAGCAGTTGAGTCATAAGTTTGGATTATTTGAAGAAGTGGGTTGAAAAGTCACTCAATGTATTTGGGGTAGGTTGGAATTCTCACACGGAAGGGAAGAAAGCATTGGCCGCCATATAAAGTTGTGTTGAGTTGAATGAATCAAGAGTAAATGCTTCTGCGCACATAGTTCATAGTGTTCTGGAAATGTTGATATCGGGTGAGAGTTTAAAAGTTCCGTATTAACAATGGTTTGACGCCACCAAAATGACTGGTCATAAAATTCGCACAGCTGATCTCATATCGACTCACCTATACGAGAACAGTTATTCTTTCATATTTCGCCCGTTTACTATAATCAGTCTCATACTCACTCGGGCAAACATTGCGGTGCTCCAGGCAATCATGCTGATCCAAGGTTTGTTTATTCCTATCCGCTGGCAGCATTCAAGCTGAGCCTCCGAGTTCAAAACGAAGACCCAGTCCGGAACAGTAATACTCATGAACTTATCATTCTATCAGACGTTACCAACAACATGAGTTACATTCAACATATAACCAATAATCTTGTCGCCAGGGGTTCAACGACTCAGACAAACGGATGATATACCATCCAGAAACTACTCATGCATATAGAAATAAAATTTATTAATGTGATTGCATGTACTACTAGACGTTGTGGAAGCCGAACAGCACAACTACAGAAACATCCAAAGCTACATAAGATGAAGTTGCCACTCAGTAAAATACCCAGGTTGCATGCATATTCTACGAAGATGTTCCGTTGAGTTGAATGATTGTCAGCAACACACTTGATTAGTTGACGTACCTGGTAGCCGTTCGGCCACTGTTCAGAAATGTTCAGGTACGCGAAATAACTGAGCGTATTTGTGAACCCACTGAGTGAAAAACACTGCGTTTTTCCTCAAAACTGTTATTTTTGTGAAACTGTGTAGATCACAGTAACGGCGTCTGTGGTGTCATTTTCCAAATTACTCAATCCAGCAGAACAGTTCACGAGAATAAAGCTTAAGAGACACATCAATTCCACAAGTAAAAAGTGTAACGAGCTTTCTAAACCGATTTTGAACGTGAGTGCGAAATTCGCTCGAAAGAACGATTGAAAGACGGCGGGTAACTCAGGAGGAAAATATCGTTCACCTACTGCTAATAAGAACATCAGTTGTCACTAGTCTCGTCCAGGTGTTGAAGCTCCAGTTTGCTCACTGCTCTGCTGATGATGAGCTCATCTGAGATCACCTCCATATTCTATCTGACTTATGATACAGTTCATTGATGAATTTATGATGCACTCTCAGGACACAACGCACGAAACAGTTGTTTCGAAAATGATGCGCTTATGCTGCACTGAACGTTCAACTGGTCGATACGCACACAAGTGGAATTCACAGTATTTCACGAAGTGACGCTGTAAAAGAGAATAATCGTCTAACGAAGAAAGTCTGAATTTTTTTAACAAGATCGAATAAATAGTGTAGACAGTGTAGACACGGTTGTCGATGAATTGATTCCGGTTGTTCCTTCTAGTGTTTTGCTCTCGTGTGGTTCGGGGAGTAGCGCATATCAGAAGTAGGCCCCGGCAAATGAATGGACTTGTAGATCTGGGGTGGGCCGTATGGACAAGGATGATAGAGTTAGTGGATTTAAATCGTCCAAAGTGTGTGTCTGCAATTGATCCTGATAGCGACGGTCACCTGTCACTGTCCGTTATTTGATCTCCGATCAGAACTATTTTGCCGTGCTCATTATTTTGTTCGCAAAGTTAATTCGATCGAAGCGAACCTGCACACTTAATCAGTGTAGTGTTCCATTTCCACAATGAACCCTGTTTGTACTTCTGTCAGGACGTGACCGTGAGGATATCCTCAGGCTCACGGAAAGCTCTCAGTACATGTAAGTGTCTAGCAATGATGAGACGAAATATTTTGTCGCTGCACATTCAGCCAATAGATATCATCCAGTTGACCTCACTCTGACATTCCACATGGTCTGCGCAGTTCCTGTCAAATAATTCACAATAATCGAAGCATGCACGCAGGATATGGCTTAGCCATCCGCTAATTGATTGCCGTCCCCGAATCTTCATCCACACAAAAAGCTCCGTGCATTTTGTGCGGTTACCGTGGTCATTGGTCACACCATCGACCTGTAGGCCCATCGAGACTCCAGTAGGAAACTCTGCGACGTAATTGTGGTTGGCAATCCAAACAACAACAATATTGATTGGTTATATGAGTGGCTACGTAATCCGTGTTTATTGTTTCCGTTTCTATGGGTTTATGAGACATATCTCTCGAAAACTGTACAATTTATGCTGCCACTGACAAAAAAGTGGCATACAACCGATTCGTGTTGGAAACCGGTCACGTTCTGGAACGTGCTCAACGCACGTTGCTGCTGTTCCATATCATCCAGGTTTCCTGTAATCCACCGATGCAATCGTAATCCAACGACTCACTAAGGATGTGAGGATTCGTGAACAGTTGTTATCACACCTGACGCTACCCTATGTGTAATTTTCCTGATAATTCGATGCCCGAAACGAACCATGTTACTTCCAGCTTGATACTGGTATCCAATCTAAACAAACCTGATTCTGATAAGTTCTAATTGTTGGCAGCGTCTGATCAACATTCTGACAGAAACCCACTTTTTGGTAATTCTGAAGTAGCAAACAACTGGTGGGACTTGCAACTCACTGAATCGAGTTGATAGCCTGGAAGTGTTAGAATACCTGTGAGATTCAATAGTGGCCATTCTGGTATGATGAACAAAGGGAATTTGATATGTTCATGATTGCCACCTGAAATCGCATTGAGCTTTTTCCCGTTTCAATCCTTAAATAACACTCCACTCCTAACTCGCAGCAATTCAGTGCGTTCGAGCACCATTCGGTTTTTGGCAGCATCAACCAGCTTTTCAATGCGTTTAGTCACTATCCCTCATACATCCATGCCAATTATTGTAAGAAAAAGGCTCTTGCCGAAATATTGGAAACAGTTTGGCAAAATCGAATGAGAAGTCTTCCGTACGAGGTTACTAACTAGATGATTCGATTTGAGTGTGGAATGTCTGACTCGCTTACACTGATCTACTTAGATGGAATCTCGAAAACGTATCATCACAGCGCCTGTTGCGTTCAATACGTAACTCATCATGCCCGTACAGCGAGTTAGTCTGTTCCACTGGTAGAAGAACCTTTACCAGTTTGGTTCGAACTCAACAAATTTGATGTAATTGGATCGTTCCAGGAAGACATGCGTTACTTTTGTTATTTTGCCAGAGTTGCGCTCATAAAGTTCCCTGATAACGTTGAATTCTTCACTTCTGTAACAAGATATAATGTTGATACTCCTAAGCTACAAATACACGCTTGCTGCGTAAATTTTCATATTTCAAACGTTGAGAAATTGGAGTGGCTACCGTCAGTAATTCTAACGAAGGTGACAATGTCAAACCTACAAGTGTGTTAGGAAAACGATATCTTATATTGATGACTGTTGCCTATTTGGAACATTGGGTTTTCTTTAGTATCATCACCAATAGAGAGGAGAGACTGGTGATGCGATATATTAACATTCCGTTCACTCTCATCGGTCTCAAGCGTACAGTATGCGAGTTATCTGACACAATAATAGAGATAAACATTGTATGGACAAGCATATGGTCATATCACGTGTTACGTCATCACCACCACGGCAACACTGAGTTGTTTAACCACTTTTGCACGCCGGCTGATGAGCTCTGATCAACATGGCTCCGCTAAAGGCCAGTAGCTTCGGGTTCTGTTGACGTAACAATATTTTGAATGATTTAATTAGGTCAACCTGGTGACCTGTTATCATGAGGTGTCTGGCAATCGATGATGCGGGGCTTCGAGTAACGGATTCACCGGTTTCAGATTGTTGTGTCATGAGTTGTTTTAACCAGTTCGGGACGTGTTCTGCCAATCGCTGTGATAGCTGTCGGTCTATCTCGCCTATGTTAACGTCACTGCAAATGCGAGTGATGGTAGACAGCTTGAGAAACAAAATGTTCTGACAAACTGTGCCAGCGATTTGTAGAACGGGTACTACGCTGGTTTGAACCATGCCCTATTTAGTGGGTGCATACGTATGGGATGAGGCTCAATTCCGTTTGCCGGAAGAACTCCTTTGAATTACAAAGTGAGAATATATACTTTTCTCTCGAACTGTTCGTATTGGCCCATTGAGGTTCTTTATTATGCCGTAAATGTCCACAGACTTTTCACAGTATCTGTTCGGGTCGTGTTCTGCCGTATTAATTTTAGAAGCCTTTTTTGAGAGACACCGTTCGTAACATCAAGATTGGAAATTCTTTCTTCTAATCTGTCAGGCTCACCCATTATGACTGTATTTCCTAGTGACGGCTCAAAGCATGAACACAATCGCTCGTCAACTCAATTCACACAAATACAGCCAGGTGTCCTTGGACTGCAGTATGCATTACCACCCAGAGAAGTTAACAAGTTGAACACGCAAGTGCAATTCGAATATATGTACGATCAATTAAAAGGTCTGTTACCCACGTCTTCTGATGAGACGGGTTGGTTTCGATCAAAATTGGTAGATATTTTTTTTACAAATTTCTATTGGCACATTCAATTCAGCAGTGTTGCCTCAAGCGGGAACACTGTCAAGCTATAAAAATGATGGTGAGAATGCGACACCTGATGTTTACAGGGCGGGATAAAGATTCTGATATTGTCCCCATGAGCAAGGATAATTATGTGATAGGAATAAACAGCATTTCGGATGGCTAACGGAAGTTTCTGGAAGATAAAATGACAGAAAGTAACATACTGTTGGCATAACAAATAGCGAGGCAACTTCGGATACTGTTGATGCACGGCCGTATATCTGAAAATCAATATAGGCAAATGAAGCCAAGCAGCACAGAATGGGTGGTGCATCAAAAATACACAAATATCTGTCTCTTATGCAGCCAGATTCGTGTGTGGAACAACTGAACATATCATGAAGTTGCTTGATTGCCGGTTAGAATTTTGGACTCCATTTGCAAAATGTTATCTTTCGGTTGTCTGGCAAGGTCTTTTGAACTGGTGAAAACATTGAAACGCGTAACGGTCAGTCCACTAACAATGTATTCGATTGATGTTGATTCCCTATTCGCGGACGCCCCTCTCCGAGAGACAGTTGAATTTTGTGCGATTTCATTTCTGTCATGAACTATGATATACAGTATTCCACTTGAATATCTTAAGGATCTCATTTTACTGTGTACAGAAAATGTTAGGTTCAATTTTGAAGGGCTTTTTATGAACAAGTAAACGGAGAAGCTATGAGTAGTCCGTTATGTTCAACATTAGCCCGAATCAGGGAATGTTTGATCAGCAGGTCTCAGATAATATTGTAAAACCCGTTTTGTACAGACATTATGTTGGTAATATTTTGATTTTCGCGGATGCCGACCATTTTTATTTATTTTTTGGTCTTCTTAACTCTATTCATCCGAACTTATCCTTGTCTCACGAAAGGGAATCAAACGGCAGTTTAGCTTTCTTAGATGTACTCATCACTAGGCGTGAGGATGGGACATTACAGCGATCGGTCCATCGCAAAGCAACATGGGGCGGACAATATCTTCAGTTCTCCAGCTTTGCCCCGATAGCATGCAGGAGGAATTTCGTCGATACCCTATTTCATTGGGCCAGGCATATTTGCACTCCCGATAAACTGCGGATATAACAAGAATGAAGTTGCTGGCGAACAGATACTGTGAAAAGTCTGTGGACATTTACGGCATAATAAAGAACCTCAATGGGCCAATACGAACAGTTCGAGAGAAAAGTATATATTCTCACTTTGTAATTCAAAGGAGTTCTTCCGGCAAACGGAATTGAGCCTCATCCCATACGTATGCACCCACTAAATAGGGCATGGTTCAAACCAGCGTAGTACCCGTTCTACAAATCGCTGGCACAGTTTGTCAGAACATTTTGTTTCTCAAGCTGTCTACCATCACTCGCATTTGCAGTGACGTTAACATAGGCGAGATAGACCGACAGCTATCACAGCAATTGGCAGAACACGTCCCGAACTGGTTAAAACAACTCATGACACAACAATCTGAAACCGGTGAATCCGTTACTCGAAGCCCCGCATCATCGATTGCCAGACACCTCATGATAACAGGTCACCAGGTTGACCTAATTAAATCATTCAAAATATTGTTACGTCAACAGAACCCGAAGCTACTGGCCTTTAGCGGAGCCATGTTGATCAGAGCTCATCAGCCGGCGTGCAAAAGTGGTTAAACAACTCAGTGTTGCCGTGGATGGTGATGACGTAACACGTGATATGACCATATGCTTGTCCATACAATGTTTATCTCTATTATTGTGTCAGATAACTCGCATACTGTACGCTTGAGACCGATGAGAGTGAACGGAATGTTAACATATCGCAACAAACGTCTTATTTGTTCCCTTGTTGACTGTTGCCTCTGTTTACTCGCAGCGTGCTGGTTTTCTGTTATCGACAATTTCGTCTATCAAACAACATATGTCCCTGTTGTTTTGTCAAAGTCAATTCGTTTATCTTGCTGTATTTTCCACAGCGTCTTGCCTACAGTCCTTGGAAGTCACATCATTAGCTACGAGGTGCCCACAGGAGACCACATATATTCTGGCATTCTGACAAGGCTTCGGATTTTGGCTGACACTTCATCCAAGAGATGTATTCGAATCGAAGGCTGTTCATGAGTGATTGAATAAATAAATCAGCTTATCATGATAAATCCGTCACAATTCACATAGACACGAAGGTTTGGATGTGATCGGTTTCATTTTTGCCAGAATGATCACCTGTTGTCTTAAACCGTCAAATTTACTGTTCGAGGAATATTACTGATGTTTTGCGCAATATACTTTACTTTTTTTAATTACGAGTTTTTCTCTATACTTCAAAGAAATAATTCCATTTCACGGGCCGTGTGATTACCTCTGATGTTGCACTGTAGTTTTCTTGAACTCGCGAATCGCAGATGTGAACGATCACCTGAAACTGCATCCTAGCGTGTAACTGGTATCCTCAATTCGGATGCACACTCAAGAAACAAGTCAAAAAATCTTTTTGACCAAATCGTTGACTACGCTGTTAAGGCCTCAGCCTCCAAGATTCCGGTCATAAGTGAAGCCCTGTTGAGAAAATAGAGACCATCAATGCTGTGTGCACATAAGTTATTAGCTAACGCCATTCATCTGCATAGCATCGAACACTGACCAAAATCTCACTCAGCTCAGATATCGTCGCCGTTACGCATGCTGTTTTTACATATAACGTGGCTGACGAAATAAATCGGAATGCCTGAATTCTGCAACGTTCGCTTCCGCGCTGTTCTCATCTTCTGAACTCTCAGTATCGTACATGGCAGATGTTATAATCCCCACTGGAAATTGCCAATGTCATTTGAAGCGTTTGCGGATTATCGTGCCACTACCTGTTCTGTGTACTGTCCTACGGTAATAACCTGCAATCTTTGTTTACTGGTTCGTGTTATGAGATTCATTTCCATCATCGAAGATATCCATCTCAGGTAGATGGATATAATTCGAATGTCCACGTATTTCACGATGACCAGATAATTCCTATTCTTTGTAAATTCCAGCTGTACCAATGTATTCGTTTTAGATTGTCAGTACCTCTCGTGAGGTAATCAAGTGTGCATGAGATCGTATTCCATGAGTTCATTCTTCATTCTCTCATCGCCTGTACACACGGTTGTCATGTTTTCTTCCGTATTGGAAATCAGGAGTTAACAGCTACGACCGTATTTCTCGGTTACTGTGAGATATAAGCCTGCTCTGAGTGTGTGTGTCAGTTGGGAAGCAAAAGGGAAGCTATCCTTCTTTCAAAGAAGCGGTCATTATATGTAAGCAATCGTATTCCAGCGGTTTGTACAGAACATTCAATCAGACCAGTCGGACGTGTCATGATACAGGGTTGGTGTTCCGTAATATGGTTTGTTACCATCTGTGATTTGTGAGAATTCCAAAATGATATGCGATGGTCCACCGTCTCTACGAACAGCTTCTGCAATCCTGGAAGTGACAGAAGATGAACGCAGCTTTTTTACAGTTGCATGCTTCTCAAGCTTGCGAAATCTGCATTCCAGCGACTGATCCGGATCACATAGCATTTAACTGGAGCAGATGATCACGGTTATTTGATTGAGGCCACCAACGTGCATGTACCGTCGAGTCTCATCAGATCGACGCCATGGACCTACCGAACACTGTCTGTTATTTTGTCATCGTGGTTCACTGTGCTTTCTTAAAGAAGCGATCGACTGAAACGTCTATTTGACTGCAACAGCTGCGACCAATGGTGTGTGATGTTCAGGTTGAAATCTCCAAATCTCCGGCTACTCATCATCAATATAAAATACCGCCCAGCGGTTTCAGTGAGATCGGAGATTTCGATTGAAGTAAAAACACAGTGATTATGTCAACTGTGGAAACGATCGGATGATCTGATCCCCTATTCACAGCGAAAGTGGTTGAGCGTTCGCATGTAATAGTTCGGTCCGGCCTGATATGAGGTCACTGTTGCCTCATAAAGGCCTAGCTGCAGTTCTAGTCCCGGCCTTGGCAAGGGTATGCACTACTGACGAGCTCCAATAAAAACAAAACTCGAGCGTTGTGATTCGCTTCATACGGAGCCATCCAGAAACTTCGTTCGGAATTCGAAGACTGTGAACGATTGAGGGTGACGTTCAAGTTGCAAATTAACCGAATACCTAACTACTCGTCAGCGCTTCAGTTAACTGATTAACTAATTAATGGACGAATTAATTAACCAAGTATCTGCTAGCGCATTGTCTATATAAAACGTCAGTTGCAGATAATCTCGTAGTAATGCCCATTCTCTAATGAGCTCCAGAAAAATTGGCTGATTTTGATTGGTCGAAAAGAAATGTGATTCAAGTCTCATTCCGAGAGGCACTGCAGTAGCCAGGACAAATCTGAATTCCAGCAGAGTGAAACGACGACCAGTCGACTGATTTGTAACAATAGTTTAAGTCCGGGAGAAGCGTGCCGATTCATTGTATCGGATAGGCTATTCCGTAGAACAGAGACGCGTCTTTCGACATCCTCTGTGTAAGCGATTCAAAACATCAGCTGCACAGTTGTGTATTCCAGAAACGCACGCAAACTTGCGACTGTGGAAGATCAACATCAACGCTCATTTTGGGTTTTTTGAGACAAAACCTTTTTGTGCCCTCGTTCTCGCCAGCGATCACGATAATTTGGTATTGGTATGTTCGCCGAGCTTGGCATTTAGGTTGCAAACGTTTCATCACCAAACGAGGTGACATCATCAGTGCGTAAGTGTTTCAGCGTGGAGGTTGGCCACGTATGGTTCCACAAGCAATCATGCATCAATATTGTTGAAGACACGATAACAATTTTGCTATTCTGAAAGCGTTGTTGTTGGGGAGGCCAAGGACAGTGCACCTATTTCATCTGTTAGTATTCAGTTGCGTGTGTACATTTGGTGCGATTAGTAATTTACCGTGCCAGTGAGGCAACCTATTCCAGAGGGGAACGATGCAGATCTTGCCCGGTCAGTTTAAAAATTTCGAGAATGAATTTGAATTCCGCAGGTAAAACATGCAAACTGTGTTTATTGATTCGACGTACGATATAACTTACCGATTCCTTAGAAAGGTAGCACATCTCACTCTGCAATGCGCAGAACACAGACAGTGGCAGATGTTCTGAACATTTGATTCGAAGACATCCGTCATCTGCGTGGTACAGTGTGATGGAAGCAGTAGGTCTGTGAGTGAAAAGACGATGTTAGAGAGCTAGGGAAATCACCGACTTTGCGGAAATTGGGATCAACTACTGACCAACAGATACGTTTCCTCCTCTGACCCTGCGCCTCACTTCCATGGCAAATGGTCGTTCTGCGATCATCAAATAAAGGGAATCCGGGAAAAACATTATAAACTAAGCCACACTAGAACTAAAAACTTCGACAGTGCAGCCAGCCAAGCTTTGTCAGTCACATTCATGCCGTAACGTGGTAAACCTCTGCCGTCGGTGGGAGCAATGCAGCTGGTTCAGAAACCCCGAGACCAAACAGAGGGTCAGCTGCAAACATTGAATGCTAACCGTCCAAATTAATCCACTGACGAACGTCATAATCTTCCATCAGAAATGCCACGAGACGAATGGCGAGTGTTAGCGTTAGTCGACTTTTCCATGGAACAGCGCGAGGCAACACCCTAATCTTACTCCAACGCATAGGCCGTCACCGATATCGTTATCAAACTGTGGATCTGCCAATGAGCGGCTACAATGCAGTCAATCTTCAACTAGAGGTCCAACTTCGAGAGTTCCAATAGATTCTATGCAATTCAGAGGACTGACAAAACCCGACCAACCGTCTACAATTGCTGAGGCAACGGACAGATTGATATGACCAATCGCTCACTCCTCCAGGTTATTGAAAGCCGTCGTTTACCAGATCCCGCTCAGTTAGCACCTGGTAATCTGGAATTGCGTGCCCGTTTACCGAAGCTACGCTAATGCATGCACTGAGCAGGAACCTCACGTATGTTCGTTGGATGCAACGCGCCTGACATATTTGGAAGCACAAGCAACTACTGCTAATTTCCTCGTGTTGCAGCACCAGTGAACTACGCAGCAGAGGCCCAGATTGGAAGTGGATCAACCGACTGATACGCCACCAATGTTTTAATTCACAACGAATAGTTCCCCTACAAACTCCCGTTCCATTCTTCTTGTTGGGTATGCTGAAATAGAGAGCAAATAAGAAATATCAGGTTACATATCATCTAAACTTGATCGTTACCTTTGCAAACAGACAGGTTTCTCAGTCATCCTCTTTTCACAAAACGCAAGTAGGCCTGGGTTTCAAACAAATTAAAATTCATCAGTGTTACAAATTATAGCCAATGCTAAAATAAGAGCTTGGACTACGTGACCACTCATCAAAGAGCTCAGATACAAAATAGTCAAACTTTCAGAACCTGACGAGTTGCTACGAAAAATTTGTCAACTATTGGGGTAGGTATCGTCGTACGCGCAAAGCGGGGTTGTATTTCCTGATGGCAACTAACTTGGCGGAAAGTTACAAAATTAATCATTCGAAATCAGAAGACAGTGGACTCACAATTCAGATTTCTAAAAGAACACCATCATAAAAATATAACTCAGCTGTTACGAAGTTGAGCAAAACAGGCATAAGTCACATATTCAACGAAAGTAACACACTGTACGATATATTATTCCTTTGAGATTTTAGACCATTCGGTTAGCGCCTATATTTGGTCAGACGTAAGGGGATCATAATTTGAATATACCGTCAAACACGTTTCGAAAAGCCACTGACGATATGCACAAAACCGGTTTGATCTAAAGCATGAAGCCCTAATATCTTGTACATAGTACATGGAATAGACAACCAAAGTGTCGCATGTATAATGGTACACCTACATCGTTCCGTAGTTGACCACGTTGTTGGCAGTCAAGTTCTTACGTTTTGCAGATCATTTACATGGACAATGCTGTTCCATGATAAACAGAGCAAGCGGTTGTAGCCGGATAGAATGTGCAGGCTGTGAATGAAGTGAAGATAAATGCTAGTGGTCTGTTGAGAATGGTTAAGTGCTTCCCAAATATTTTACGTTAACACTGTCTACTTTCCACGAGGTTTGCGTCATTTGAAGCGTATCATATTTCTCTATTGAGAGCTACATGCAATGCGGTGAGTAACAGAGAGTATTCTTGAAATTCATTGAGTGGTGTTCAGGTCCATCGAATAAAAACGTTTCTTCGAATCGGACTTTGGTTCGCGCAGCAAACAAGCTGATCACTGCACGCATGACGTTCCACTCCACAAATTCTCCATATGTGATTCCCAAATCTATTTGTCAGAAATAGTGCTATCCATTCCGCTGACTAGCATCCTGTCACTTTTCCGCTGAGTTGCCTGAATTTCATGGGAAATTTCAACTGTCAGCTGTCGTGGAGTCCGGCATCAAAGTTCACAATGTCCAAAAGCTAATGTCACAACGCAACGAAAACAAGCCACCCGGCAGTTAACTCAACTGAATGCGAATAACAGTGAACTATTTATATTTCACAGCGAATAGATAATGTTCATTCGAATTTAACATTATTCCCATTTTAAACTTTTTTGTTTAGAATAAGCCAAGTTCACTGTAAACGACGCTAGCATGTTGCAAGTAACCGCCATGTAGTTTCTCCATCACTGAATTAGGTGATCAATTTCTAAATACTGATCGATGTTGGCTCCATATATTCTGTTCAATTCGGAACAATGCAACAATATGGATCCGATTCCACTTCAAGAGTAACAAGGAGCAGTAAAATCCAGATTATCATATATTGTTCTATGGTTACACGCGTGTATTGAGAAAATAATAAGTTTCACAAAACTAACAGAGATAACGTTCAGTTCGGCAACTACAACAGTATTGTGATCGATTTTTACAATGATAAAATTCATTTGCTACCGATGAGTGTTGGAGAACAACTAATCAACTGTTATGCTTCCAGTAATTTCTGAACTGATGGAAATCGTCATTACGAACGTTTGGTTACGTAGTTTGTGTTGAATAGACTTGCAAAGGGGCAGGTTTGCACACAATACTCTTAAAGTTTCGAAAGGAATAGTCTCATAATTTTTCTTCATTAACTTTGGGAACAACCCACATGCATCCTCCCGTGAAATCCCGAGTAACCAATCGAATGATAACGTGAAACTGTGAAAATGTTCGGTTTTTGTGAATACGATGGATACAACGTTCTCTAGTGTCTGTCACAAATCAACTGGTATGCGACCACAACAAGAATTGTGCGTACAAGATTTTACGACGGAAATACCGGATGAGACTGAGTTTACGTACATTATAGAGATGAATTGCATATCGACTTTCCACATGTGGTGAGAAATTGTTTTCAATATTGTCATAGTAAGGCCATATTCATTTTGACTGAGCTGAAGTTAATTCAAACATTCCAGTGATGTCAACCCTATTACGTTGAGCGAATACAATCTTCTTACTCTACAGTTAACCATGACTTGACCATCCGTATCGGATTACCGCAACTTATCATGAGCAGTTACCATCTCATCTGAAAAAGCAGATTAGTTGACTACCAAGATTGTTTGCTAGTTTCAGACAGATTTTACACGACGCTAGCGTTGGATTTTTCTACTGTTGATAGGGATAGTCGATGTCATCCCAGTTCAAGTTAACTAGGAGGCTCGTGTGTAATGCACTTTTGCACTGCGGTCGTCTCAGACATACTAGTGTAGTGAGTATGAGCGATCATGCTATACTACTCACACCACTGCTATTCAGTAGTGGAACCAGAGCATAGATTTTGACATCAAAATAGCCGCAGGAAAATACAAGAATGTAACATTGCAGTGTAGATGCGAACTTAATGGTCCTTGATAAATATGGAAACCTTAATGAAGTGAGCGTTCACGACTGTGCCCAATGTGATCTCCAACGTCACACATTAAATCAGAACCAAAGGCTTATCCGTATCGGCTAGGCCTCGCAGGTCGGCCCCTGAGCAACTTAAGCTCTCTAGAACGGAGTTTGAACATACGCTCGAACTTGCGATCATTCGCCCTTCCGATAGTATTTGGCCTCATCACTGTATTTGGTTCCAAAAACACCACTGGACTGGCGTCCACGTGATGACTACCCAGGCCTCAAAAGTGTAACAGCCCCTGATGAGTATCCTATCCTGAACATACAGGATCTTACGATTGACCTCACGGGCAAAACCATCTTCAGCCAATTCCAGTGGAGGCTGAAGACATACCAAAGACCGTTGTGACTAATACATTTGGTCTTTTCGAATTTTCACGAATGTTCATTGCACTTACTAATGCCGTCCCGAAGTTTTAACGCTTCGCGCACAAAAACATACGCGGTCTAGACTTCCTTAAACCGTGTCTCAGCGACCATCCTAGCTCTACTGAGAAAGAGCATGTTTCCTATCTGTGCAGCTTTTTTTCGAATGGCTGACTAACTATGGTATTACAGCCAATCAGACAAAGTGCGAGCTAAACAAGTCGACCATCAAGTTTCTAGGTCATCGGATTCCAGCCGATGGAAAAACTGCTCTTCCTGTTAAAGTTCAGGCCAGCCAGGATTATCCTGGACCTTCTTTCTTCAAGCAACTTCGCAGATTTGTAACCTGGTAAACTATTATCGTCGATTTCTTCATCGTTGCGAGCATATTATGCAGCCAATGATCGACCCCCTCCGTAGGATCCATCACAACCGGTTAGCCACCAATTCACCGCGCACATCCTTTAAAGAACTTAAGGGAGCTATCTCCAAAACAGTCCTGCTCGCTCATCCTGACCTCAGCTAACAGTTGTCGATTGTAACTGACGCTCCGATACAGCTGTTGGCACAGCGTTACAACAGTTCGTGGAAAATCAGCAGCAGGCCCTAGCATTCTTATCGAAACGGTTACAACACATGAAGACTCGTCACGGTATTTTCGGCAGGATTGCTCTGCCGTTTAATTTTGCCACGCGCTATTTCCAGCATACAATGGAAGGCCGACAAATCACAATCTACACTGAACACAAACCATTAGTGTATTCTCTGAACTAATCGTCCAACAAGTATTCCCCCAGTGAAATCAGGCACTTGGACCATATATCTTAGTTTACGACAGATATACAGCATGTCTCAGGTGTTTTTGAGCCCACCGCAGGTGCACTCTTACATGCATATCGAGGAAGCTAGTCTACGCCTACTTTTCCTGATTTGGCCACCATAGGCGACTCCGAGACTGAGCAACTCCATCAACGTACCGCGCTCAAGATACAGCCTGTTCCCTTAACTTCCTCTGAGGGCATCATTCTGTGATGCTTCACAAAGCGTACCATAGGCCTGTGATGCTCTTATCGTTTCGTCGTGCAGTTTTCAACGCACTGCATAACCTATCGCACCCTGGCATAGTGCTTCAGTGGAGTTTAACACTGAACGTTTGGTATGGCTCAAAGTGGAACCACGACGTCCGTAATTGGGCTCGTTGCTATCTGGAATGTCAACGTTGAAAAGTTTATCGGGTTAACACGTGCCCTATCAGTGTATTTCCCGCACTTGACACACATCTTCACCACGTGCACGTTGACCTGTTCGGACCGTTGCCACCTTCCAACGACTTTTCTCTTCTTCCGGCTGGTGTCAATCGTCTTATTAGATGGCTGAGGGCAATTCCACTTCCCGATTGCGCTTTCGAAATTGTGGCTCGCTTCTATTTGAAACACTGGGTAAGCCTGGTTCGGTTATTTCGCGATCACAGATCTCTTGAATACCCGATGGGTGCAGGCGCATACGCACTATCGCCGATCACCTAGAATCCAACGGGCAACAGAACATCATCGTCACCTGAAACCAGCCCTCAGTGCCCATTCGAGTCCCTTCCAGCACGGGGCTTCATCACTATTCCACCTCGGATTAAGGTGGGTTTGGAAGCCACAGTTGTACCTGACGTTTGCCTAACGAATTATTGTCTTTTCCGACACTCAAACTTGTCGGTTACGGAACATATAGCACATTGTGGTGGATCACATGACGGCTGCGTCCAAAGCAACCACGCGAGCAGTCGTCACCTGTGCACGTGCACTAGAAAATTTCTTACTGTCCTCACGTTTTTATGAGCGCAGACGGTTCACGCGAGCCCCTGCAGCCGCCATACACAGGTCCTTTCTGTGTAGTGCAACGAGGCGGAGTCTTTCATTATCCATTGTGATGGCGAATTGCGAAGGTCATTCCAATCGATCGACTTAAACCCGCGATTATGGAAGAAGATGAGTCCAGTGACCTGCCACCATTTTCACCTCCGTCGTCTAATCCCGAAACTACCTGACGTCAGCCCTACACCTTCCTCTCAACTGCACAAGTGACATGGTGGATGGGTGAAAAGATTGTAGGGTTTGCTGAGTACCTTAGCTTTCCCTAAATATAAGACGGTTGTTTGCAAAAATTGTCCTGTTACCGTAACTTAACGGGATATTTTTTCTGTGTATACTAACACGTTTTTCCCAATCCTTCTTGAATGTGAACATAGTACATACGGTTTACGACATAAGTCAACGAATTGAATCAAGCCTTTAACGACATACTGACGCCGAACAGTATGTCAACACGGTGAACTTGTTTTTCTGCCATGCACAGGTGTTTCATCGTTCGCTCACTTCTAGATCACCTGGACTTGGTGCAGTGGATGACAACTGCTAAAGACTATTGTTCAGAACTGAATAATCTCACCATCGCCTTCTTCCCATCTGAGTCCCTTGAAGTTGAATAGCCCGTTGGGACAGATATGCAACGGAGACCAAACAACTTGAATAATCCAAATAAGGGATCCAACCAGCGCACTCGTAGTTCGCGACCGACCACCTTATGAACATTCGCTCTGTTATTCTCTTGTGCTGCACATTAGTCTAGAAACGTACATCTCATTTTGATGACCCCATTTTTTGAATGCCCATAGTAGGTAACGGAGGTCCTTGTCTACCCTAGTGGCCTTCCGGAAGGCACCTGTGGTCGTATTTCTGGTATTGTTGATATTTGGTGTTCGGAGCGTTAAAATTCATACAGCTCTCGTCGTTTAACGTGCCCATTTTTCTACTGTTACCTTGGTAGATATCGTGCTCGTCCCCACTATTTCTTCGCTTTGCGTTCTGTCCCTATCACTTATCACTATTTTCACATCAACGATTGCTGTTTCTGTTCACAAACTATGACACGGTGAAGGTAACGAGATCCAGTAGCATTGATGGATCGGATGGTATCGAGTGTTTGTGGTCGGTTCGGCTGCCTCATGATTGTTCAGAACGGTATGCAGTGCCAGGCGTGCGTACACTGGTACCTCACTTGAAGTGCACCGGCCCCTAGGGGGACAGAGCGGAGTGTACTGCAGTACACTATGCTTACTTCTTCAAAAAGGCCATGTATTTGCATAAGCTGCTTTCCCGAGAGGACTGCATTCCGTTCGAAGCTGCACCCGTCCCACTGCTCGCCACTCCCAGTGAAAGGAAACAAGAACACGTTGAAGTGTAGTTGCAAGGCTTTCTGAGAATGTCAATGCACTGCAGATGGCCACGGTTGAAATAGGTCTGGTTGAAACACAAAAGGTTTTGTCTGACATGAAGTCAGATTGAGCTCACTGAACGAGTACATTGCGCTCGCCCTTCCAGGTGTGGCGGTTGCTCGCAAGCAGTGACTTTGTCCACAGCTCAAATTGAGGAAGCCGCAGCAAACTTGAGGGATAGGGCACTCCGGGAGAGGAGGCTTGTTTGGTGAGGACAGTTTCTGACCACATCCTCTCCAGGTGAACAAACCAGAGCTGTTTCAACACCTCATTCCCTCCGAATTAACAAACTTGGTTTCTGCCAGCAGACTCCGCTCCAAAGCTACCAAGAAGTCACTCGGACTTCTTGTGACGTTACCTGCGAAGATTAGCACGAGGAAGTACTGGACAAAACAGCTCAGCTGAAGGCAACTTCCAGCTTGATAGGAACAAGGTCACACGTCAAGGCTGATTTCGAACTTAGAGCCAACATAGAAGTCCTCATTCTCATCCTTAGGAGGAGACTAGTGTCTCCTAATGGACAAACCCACGTAACCACACCCAAATAAAATGCGGCTGCGCGCATCCCCTTGAATGGCCAATTGTATGTGGAGGTGCACGGGTCTGAAATAGTAGCTGTCGAAAGGCGCTACAGGCCATTACTCTTCCCCCTACGATCCAGTCGTTCCATTTCAAATAAGTGTTGCTGAAAATTATTCTACTTCGAAGCTCTACGACTCAATGGGTCTGCTTGGGACACCTCCTGCACCCAGAAAGTCTCATACCTGGCTCATTCCAGTCGCATTCTCCTCGGGTAAATCGGGGTCACGTTGTCTTAAGCTTTTTCATAATCTAAAATCTCGCCCAAATTTCACAAGACGCGAGACCATAAACCACCCTCCAACATTGCAAAAAGCGAAAGGTGATTTGAAAACCATCCACGTTGGGTCAACAGAAACGGATGTAGCGTCCCATGGGAGACTCACACACACGCGAGCTGTGATGAAACGGCCGCTACCTTCCAAGAAGTATCACGAAATTTGACGCCGTCTACGCACTTCATCTCGATATAAGAACCGCTTTTCCATGCTATTCCTTGTGCTTTTCTATCTCTTTTTGCACCCAGTCAAATGAGGAAGTACCCCGCGGGTGAATGTACACCAACATACTGAGTCTTTTTAATGAATTTCCAGAAAACAGACATTTTGTCCACGACACTAGCCCTCATATTATGGCCTTCACAGACATCTGGTTTCCGTGGATATCAGTGATAGTGAACTGAATGTTCCTGGGTAATCACTGTGCCAAACGGACTCTGCTCATGGACGCATGGGAGGTTGTGCTGTTTTCTGAGCCAGAAGCTCCCGGTGCCAACTGTCATAGGGGAATTTACCTCTCCAGAGAAATGCGACGGACTCTGGTTCAAACTCCAGCTTCATAGTCGTGACACGCTCCTTGCCGGTGTTATTTACCGTTTAGCGTCGCGCGGTGCATCCGTTTGCGAAGCCATTCCGGATGCCATAGGCTGTCTCCCGTTCACACAGCGTTTCTCTTGTCCTATGGGTGACTGCAGCTCACTCATACTCAACTGTGGGGCTGCTTCTCAGGAGGAACTTAGATTGCGGATTTTCGAACTCCTCGGTGAAGTTGATCCATGAGAAAGCTCGGACACAGCACATCAACCCACCTACAAAGAGCACCCTCCACGAAAAAGCACCCTTCTTGCTTCACCTGGTTATCCCGACATATAGGTTGCGAAGCTCCCTACCAAGACGATTATGCCTAGAGGTAGAGGGAGCAAGAGTTGGGGCTGCGGGAGTTGCAGGGGGTTCCGGGGACGGAACAGTTTTTGCTGACACCGGGGTTCCCGGCG
>LOND01000645.1:65120-78611 GCA_014220965.1 Paragonimus kellicotti | reverse complement strand
AGTTCGCTTGTTTCACAGATTCAGTTCAAAGGATGTAACGTTACACTGATTTTTTTGGAAGCGTTGTATAGGGGACGCTGTTCCAAATATTTGAAAGGTCATGCTGGGGAATACGTGACAATGCATCTTCGAAGAACTCCGCCGTTCCTTGACATAATTTGCTACGGATGAACGTTGAAATAATTAGGCTAGCTCCAGAAATGGAGGGGTATTCCGAAATCCCCCAACACCTCGAGCAGATTCCAGCACAGTACTCCTTCGATTGCTGGAAAATGTCAAGAAGTGAAAACCACGCGAACTGCTTGATCAATACGGAGTTCCCAGCGTCCATTCATCGCTGAAATGTTTCTCGCAGAACGGATGAGGGAATGTGGAGTGATCACATATAATACGATCGGTTGTCTCCGATAACAACATACCTCCTAACACCACCAGGTGGCAGTCCCATCAGTCGAATACCATGATATTGCCCAATCGCAACCATTCCACCGTGACATAAGAGATTGTTTACAGTGACGGGTTTTGGTCTGGCCCGTATCTCGTGTTAGTTTAGAAGACCTCTGTACACGTACAGCTAAAAGCGTCCGCAATGATGACAATGCATGCTTCCCAAAGCATTTGTGAGAAACACGCTAGAAGGTGTGAGATAGTTACAAGGCGACAAAGTTCACATAGCATGACAAACATGAAATCCGTCAGCACAAAAGGCAAAGTCATAAAGAGAAGAATTGCAGTTAACAAAAGTTTGATGCGCTTCATCAGGACAAAAGATGATCCGATTGTTCCACAGATTCAGTCCAAAAGATGTGGAGCTACATTAATTGTCCGTTTATAAGGTTATTCATGAGTGGGTGCTTCAAATATCTGAAGGTCACGCCGAGAAACGCATCTGTAACGTGGGGTGGAAACGAAAAACGCGTGCAGGTTGAATTTTGATTGTATGACACAGCGAAGCTGCTGTGTTGCTGAAGACGTTTAAGTGTCTGCTTGTATAAGTTGTGTGTATGGCTTACCGAGCCATTGGCTTATGTTTTACTGTATCGCTTTCAGAGTAGAAACGGCATGCCATCATGTTACACATCCAAGGTGCATCTGCTCGGAGATTTCGCCATTGCTGTTATCACAATTGACATTCACGCTAGATCCAGTTCCCTCCTACGCAGAGTACCCCGCATAATGAAATACCTGTCGACCATTTTTCACACAACCGAAATAAATCCGGAACCACATCAAATGATATCGCATGCAGTAGGGTGTACCAGTGCAAAGAACATGAAACAAGCATAACTTATATTGAGCGTGATAAACGCTGCATACTGCCAGCACATTATCCAAATCAAATTCTTTAGCTTGAAGCTTTTTGAGCACCTTGTCGCGATACCGCGAATTCTCAAAGTTTTGCGAAAGGATCAGACTATTAATTACATACTTGTCGCCATTGGCAGCCCTGAGTGTGACTGCGAATCAGTTAATAACAATAATGATGAATGATGATGTGTATTATTCAACGCATTTATGAGAAACTGCGCGAGTAAGCGCGATCGTTGCGTTTAGGTACAGGCACAGTTAGTTACGAATTTTACGAAGACGATAGAGATGTTTCTGAGACATTTATGATGATGCATGCTTCCCGAAGCATTTGTGAGAGACGCGCTGGAATAAGTGCGACCATTGCGGATAATTACCAAGCAACGAATAGTTGTGTAACATGACAACACATGAAATCCGTCAGCACAAAAGGTGAAATTTAAGGGAAGAGAATTGCAGTTGCCAAAAGTTTCATGCACGCACCAGGAAAAATGATGGTGGGATTGTTCCAATCATCCAGTCCAAAAGATGTGAATGCTACATTACTCGTCCTGTTATAAGGTTATGTATGAGTAGGTGCTTCTCATATGTATCAAGGTCACGCCAAGAAACGCATCTGTAACGTGCGGTGGAAACCAGAAAACGCACATAGGTTGAATTTGGATTGTGTGACGGATTGTGCTGCTGTGTTGCTGACGATGTTCAGTGTCCGTTTGTATAAGTCGTGTGCATGGCTTACTGGGCCTTTGGCTCATGTTTCTGTATTGTTTCCTTTTACAGGATTGTTGTTGGAACCCCTCCTTCGGAAGAACGCTGTCCCCCGGTGTCTCCACGTTGCCCCAAAGTTGGTCCGTAAGTGCGACGGACAATCAGAGTAGAAACGGCCGGCTTGCATGTTACACATCCAAATGCATCTTCAGTGGATTTCGCCACTACTATTATCACAGTCGACATGTACGGTAGATCCATTTCTAATCTACGCAGAGAACCTTGCATAATGAAACACTGTCGATCGTCGCCCACACAAACCGAACAATTCCTGAACCGCAAGAAATATAATATCGCATGCAGTAGAGTGTACCAGTGCGAATGACGTGAAATAAGCCTAACGTACAATTGAGCGCCACCAACGCTGGGTACTGCCAGCAAATTATTTAACTCCGGTTGTCTAGCTGTTCTGGCAGCTTGTCGGGTGATCGCGAACTTCCAAGTTTTTACATGAGAATCTAACTACCAACTACATTCTTGTCGTCATCGGCAGCCCTGAGTGTGATTGCGAATTGTTAACAACAGTGATGATAATATTGATGTATATTATTCAACGCATTCACAGGAAATATGCCCGAGTTGGGCGCGATCGTTGCATATAAGTGCAGGCGCAGTCAGCTACGAATTTTACAAGGCGCCAACAGGTGTTTCTCGAGTACTCTGGCACGATTACGTAGTCTTTCCGGTATGTGATGCATTCAGAGTTCCATCCAAGCTCGGTTGTCGAAAAACCCAGTGAGTCTCGTAGCTAATATCACAGCCGTGGGTTTCAACTTTGAGATGGACGACGACTTTACTTGGTGCAATACTTGTTTTCTCTTGCCAGTAAATGGCGAAATAAGATTCCATCTCTTACGGAGTCTCGAAGGTAGCCTATGGCTCTATAGCCCGTCTCCGAGGCGTCAGGAAACACATATTGCTCCGAACGCGCTTCAGTGTCTTTTATTTCGGGGTCTGATGCAACTTGATATGAAACTTGAGTTTGTCGTCGCTACTCTACATGGTCACCTCCAACTTTGGTGCCTTGGTACCTTCCGTTTGGGGATGTGTCCCATCCGATATCGCGCTACCCAAGCACTGAAGTAACCCCCGATCGCGGGTAAAATGTGGAGCAAGTGAACCTGAATGGGTCGTACACCGACGTCATACAGGCCAACAAATCTTTCCGAGTGGATAGCTCTTCCAGTGGCAACCACGAGAGGACTGAAACAGTCTGACAATACGCGCATTTGGATCCGCAAGAATATTTCGGTGATTAACACCAGCTGTGTTCAGTTTTGCTGATATAGATCTATTCTTCGTTCGGTTGTACAACTACCAGAACGCTGACCATGTCAGACGTTCGCCTCATCCGTTCGAATCTACCCAAAGAAGCATTCCGCGCAAGTCAACTGATACACGCGTGGCATCATCAAATGTATCCACCGATGCCGGGCAGTCGTCAATGTAAAAATTCTCCTCAGCAGTTCGACTGTCTGATTTGCTAGAACGATGTCCGTGATCAATTGCAGTCTTCCTGCGCGCGTACGATGCGCGGAAAAGGTGGAGAGGCATCCCGTGTAATCGTGTAATCGTACATATCAGGTGGATCAGATATAAATCCTTCGCTCTATGCTCTTTCAAGAACCTACCGCTGTGAAACATTTTCTCTGTGTCTGAATACAAAGCTGCTAAATCCTCGCGGAACTGTAAAATAGACTCACTGAGTTGTTAATTACAACCAGCCCATGCAACAACACTTTGTTCACAGAGGATGTCTGTATTTTGCCGCGCAGTGAAATACTATTCGCACCGTCCCATGTTTTCCGATTTAACACCGGGTAATGGCGAAGGCATCAATGACGAATGGTGAAATTCTTACTGGTATCGATCCATGATGTATAACCGCCGGTCAGATGTGCTTCACTGATCTCATTATATTTGTGTAGCAATTCGATGGCGTAGGGAAGTCTCTTATCAATTGAAGTTGTACGTTCGTGAGCAATTCATCGGTTGTCGGGAAGACTAACGCTGTCAAACCACCACAAAAGCTAATCTTATACGTCCAGTTTGAGAGTATCAGCGACCACTTGGAAACGCGTCGTCCACTGGTTCTCACATAAGATTTTCATCGCATCACACCGGCTGCGCTAGACAAACTCTGTATTGAAAATAGGCTGAGCCCACTGTTCTTGGTCAGCACATCTCGAGCAATACACTTCAGTTGTGATGTTTGTTGACAGTGACATCGGACATCACAAATTTAATCCGAAGCGGCCTCGACTGCGTATGCTGGCGTCTACTCTCTGGCTGCCGATCTATTACCAGATGAGCCTCCGTTACGTTGCAGTACATTAGTGTGTCCATTTCATCTCTTCTCAACGAGATGATGGGAAGAGCGGCCAAGCGAAGCCAACGCCGAATGTCCATCCCGGACACGGTCTCTGCTCCTTCAGCCCCCTCGACACTAATTCTACTCCCATCAACTTCCAAGCTCAGCGCCGACACTTGATAGTATTTGTCTTCATCCAATGCGCGGATGCTGAGCATTTACTCCACTTCGATGGGAACCCTAGTTGCTCAGCTGGCGACTCGTTGATGGGTGTTGTGTCAGAATTGTTATTTAGAATCTCATCGACAGCATATAGTCACCCGATCGGCACGGAGCCAACACGAACCCCTCTACCATGCAAATAGGTGGCTTCACTGCTTCACCTCTCCACGACAAGTTCAGTCCCCGAAGACGTCTGATCTGTGGGCAGCAGGTTGGGATGTCCGGCTGTACACAGAGACAAGGAACACTGTTAACGGCCTCTGCAATGCCTGGGTGTGAGCAAACCAAACGGCGTGCACACTTGCTCAGAACCGCATATCACCCCTCCAATGAAATGCTTCAAAGTAGCCGACAGCACCACATACTTCACACTGATGTTTCTTATTCACTTTTTCGACGGCTTTTGACACACCGGTCATTCGTGGAAAAGCCTAGCGGAAGCGCGCGAGCCCATCTCCGCTGGTGTGGTCCTGGACTAATCGGGCAATGGGTCGATCACACAGATTGCTACAAACCGAAGTGCGCCTCCCTATAAACTCAAGTGAGTCGTTGAAAGAAGGCTTTCGACCGGTTTCTATGACATATTCAGCTACCTTTGCTCACTTCTCTTGCATGGGTTGGAAAAGTTGAGCAAATTGACTGGAATGGTTGGTTCAGTTGGGAGTGTGGCAACCGAACTAACGTTGTTTGAGTGGTTGGACGTTGAATGACCTCAGTGTCTCCGGTGACGAGCCTCGGGCTGTTAGCCACGTCCTTGACGACAGCCCAAATGATTTTCATGAATCCTTACAAGTTACTGTGTCATTACTCCGGTTGCCTCAGTATATCCTACTTTGCTGGATGGCAATGCTCGATATTTGATGGCTACATCAGCTCGATCCTTGAAGTTAAAGATCAGGTAGGACAACTTCTCCCCCTTGTCAAGCTTAAAATTACGCATGAAGCTACGGAATTCAAGGGCGAACGTGGTTTCTGGCAGACTAACACTGTTGAATGAGTTGCGCATATATTGCTCTATAGAGCGTCTTTGAACCCATAAGTATGAGGTCTATATGTCGAGCAGGACGGCAAAACGTTTGCATCATTCCCTCCAGATGGCTCCTTGGGTTTTCGAAATCACAGATCTTGCCTTCAATCTATTGCGAAACTCTTAGCTGTGCCCTCATAAACATCAAATCCTCTTACGTTAGACGCATTTCTTATTCATGGGTTCCATTGTCCATCACAGTATGTGGCCCAGGTGAGTACCCAGTTGTAGATAGGGAAAACCTAGAGGGAGTTTGGATACACACTCTGTCTTCTCCGGTGGGGGTACCATCTACTTCACAGTTATCCCTGAGTGTGTTCCATGCTCAACCCCTAGGCGCTCGAAGCATGCCACAAACATATGAATCGGTGGACAATTCATGATCCCAGACGCGTCCCTGTGCAGGTCAGGTGGAACGTTAGAATAAGAACACAGACAGATTCAGCCGAAATGTAAATACTGGTAGCACTTGACGACGTTTCGAAATGGCCACCAATAGAAACCAGCAGTCAAAGGTTGGGAATAGATGAACGGAATTTTCCTCACCAGGCAGAGGCAAAGGTTGCAAGGCCGACGATGTTATCGTCCAGAAAACGCGTCTGTGCAACACCTGTGTTGAATTTGTTCTGCCTCGACAATTGCAATTGGGAACGCATAACCTTCAGCTAATTGGACAAGTGTATTTGATTTCCATGAAAACGTGGTGTGAATCTCGCATGTCTAGCGTTTTTTCGAGCTACGCTCAGTCTACCCTCAACGACGCCTGTCTATAGGCCGGATTTCAACTAGTGGTGTCTGTGATGAAGCGAGCGTCCATACATTCTAAGTTTGCTGAGCAGCTGAATCCGACCCGAAGTTGACGATGCAGAAGGTGACTTTATCACTATTAAGGTGTTAAGCTACGAGTACAAATATTAAAACTTGGTGACAGAGAAGATTAACAAACGTTGATATCAAGTCCATCGACTTTACAGGGTCCGACATCGACTGGTCAAGTGTATACGCCCAAATACAACAAGTCCGTTGATAACGCAGAGATGAAACAAGAGTGGAAGTAAACCACAGATAGACAGTAATTCACCAGTGGAAAGTGAGAGTGGATAAATTGTGCGAGAACAAGCCTCGACAGGTAGGCGATATTCAGAATTATCAATATGTGAGCAATAACATTCTGCGAAAAAACAATTTATCGCGCACGCGATTCAAATGGCTATGTCAGTTCCTGCAAAACAAGGCTCGCAACTGTTGACAAGAAGGATTTCGAATGTAAGAAGATTGGATGATTGAGAAGAGGGAGCGTGACAACAATTTTCTAACAAACATACGGCAGTCGTCAAACACCTAACGCGTGTAGCTTCCTTTAACACCCTACGTCGTTTACACAAGACCGCTACTTGTGTTTATCAATCAACTGGTGCACACTGACTTGAAAAGAAATGCTTCGCTGCTGAACCTGTCTGCACGCGGCCACTGAGTTGTTCACTACTATGTAGCCTGCGGCTCATGTGTCACGACTAAACATTATTGATATGATACTTTTGATCCCAGCGCCGATTAGAGAACACAGTAACTACCGACCAGTTTAAACAGAGGTTTCACGACTTTTGATCATTTCTGTCACGAAAATCAACGAGCTCCGAATTCTTGGGCGACACCGCCGGAAGGTTATCCGATATTCACGGACGTCCAATTTTATTGCTTTTCAACCGCTGATTACACCATTTGAACAGCAACACTGGAATCTATCATACGGCGGATGGATCGCTTCATGGCGTGGAAAGGAAGGTCTGAATTATTATCCTATATCGCCTACAGAATTTCAGGTAACTATCGTGGAAGGACGTGAACCGCTTCATTTACTTTTGTCATGCGAAATAATTTGGAAATCGTTTCAAGTTAGCTCTCAGGAGCGACTTCTTCTCCGTTGTGTTAATAGCGGTTCGGAGATATACAATATCCATTCATACTTCTTCCTTAATGCTTAATCACGTTCCTACCGAGCTCAATACCAAATATGTACTGGGTTTCTTAACTCTCTTCTACGTGGAGGTTTTGTTTTTTCAATTCCTCTAACTGCCACCTCGTTCACAAGGCATGCTGTCCATCAGTCTGGTTTAGCTGTTCGCAGCTAAGTTGGCTCAACTCAACATTACTTCACTGTGCATGCTAAGCGCTTCCTGTCTCCAGTTTCTACATGACCGAATTAAATAACTACTTGGGTTGTTGGAAGAAGGTGACTATGTGGAGCGAGACGTTGGGTACATTTTGTCCGGAGATGGCGGAGTAACAACGGAGTTACGTACCACCCTGAAGACGTCCAAGGTGTCCAGACTTACCCACCACTGTGGAACTTCTCACGAAAACTGGTTCGTCCATTTCAAGGGTTGAATTAGTTCCATCCGTCCACTGCAGCCAACATGAACGTTCCGTCATGAGTGAAATTATCTTTGGACGGAATCCCTAGCATCCCCTTCAGACAATGTGTCTACTGCAGTCAGCGTGAAATTTCCCATAATCGCACACCCCTTCAGCACGGGGGCTGGTAATCGGTGTTCTGAACATGAAGTATAAACTGGGTTGACAGTATACCTTTGAGCAGTAGTGCGGTCGCTCAACGCTGAACTACCATTAACGTTAGGCCACATTAATGATTCGTTGCCCAAAAGCTTGGAGCCTCAGGGATAATATCCTGAAATTCTAAGCGGTCAATGAAGACAGGCGGAAAATTGGAAAACGTACTGATAACCGATAGCAAAATCTGAAGCCGACGAAAACATGACCAACAATCGTCGAAATCATGAGTATCCATGATGCGAAGATCGAATTGTCGTAGCTGAAATGGTACAAGTGAGAATCAATGTTTACGTCGGAGAAATTACGGGTATCAACATGGATCACTAACCGTCAGATAAGTGAGAACCGAGCGGCATACAAGTGACAAGTTATACTGGAACATAGTTCGAACGCAATAAACTGGACAGCACGTAGGCTGTTAATGATAGAGTGGGACATATTACCCCATCTACGCTGGCTCGTATGAACTGTTTATTGAAACAACCACGTGATAGTGTCAGGCGCAATCGCCTTTATAAATGACCCATCGTCGACCGTATTCTGCTTGAAATAAGCACATGGAAACAGACTAAATATATAAAACAGATATCCAACTAACTTATGAACGCAGTGGTAGAGCTTTCATTAGGATTTGAGTTCAATATCAAGTGTAAAATGCAGTGTGAACGCAATGTGGTCGGAAAGTACGAATTCGTTCACATCTGCCAAACCACGCAAAATTGAGCGTTTCTGTAACGCAGAAGTATGTATTCCACCATGAAAATTGCTAGGAAGAATTTTCATAAGGGGAAACCGAATACGAAGGCCAGAAAGTGCGAACATAAACAACTTTTAGGTGTACCCGGTTTTTCTCATTGCGAGAAAACTTCTGTATTCGAAAAGAATCTGTACGCTTGTCTGGAAATATGCATTTAAAAATTTCGCGGGAAATTTGACCTTCTCTTATTGCGCCCGAATGGCCGGTTTTAACTTATTTTGGTCTTGAAACCACATACCGATGAACTACACAATTGCCGATGCGGTAATTTATCATACTTTTAGACAGTCAAAAGTCTTTTGATCGTGGGTCCCTGTTAAAGTAGCTGCCTGCGTTGAGTGTTTGATGAGTGTTGCGTGTTTTATAGGAAGTTGATGAACACGTTCCGTTTTTTATTCATTCTTTCCGCGTTGATCCTTCTCCTTCTTACACTCGAAACCGTCGAAAGTGACTGCGAGTCTTTCTGAAATAATGGCCTGAACATTCGAATTGCGCGTGCGACAAATCATTTCTCCCACACACGTCAATCTTGATCTATTACTAAATCTTGATATCGTTTACTTGTGAATACTTGTTGCAGCATTGGTTGTCTTGCTACTTCCCACCTCTTCGACTATTGTTTGCATGCGCTCTGCTTATGGTCGAGCTTGATCGCTTCGCCATTAGGCAACTGTTGCATTTGACCATATTCTTGTGAACCATTAGTCTCGAAACTCGTATATTTAGTGAATTCGATATGGAGAGTCGTTGTTATCTTCTATCCAGTTCGTACTAATTTCCTTGTACCTTGCACCTGATCAACAAGAAACTCACCAACACAATCGTTTCTTCTCTAGGATCCGAATCGTATGCTCTGGAGGCGCAAAATTTATAGAAGCTCTCTGCTTATAGACGCGACTATCATAGATACAGTTTTTCGACAGATGCTGTAGGTGATATAAGCGTTGCCCCTAAAACCAATAGACATCCAAACGCCCTTAGATCATAATTGAATCACTTGACATGCGAGAACACATAAGTGGCCTGCTCTCGTCATATTTTGGAGGCTGCACTCGAACAGTCAAAATAAGAGAACGCTGTTCAACACCAGAACCAGCGTGGTGGTTCAAGAACGTGTTCTTGGACCGTTACTTTTCTCCATGTATATAAGTGATGTGTGCGATGTTATTAAACATGACAAACCTTTCGGGTTTGTTGGTAGGTTACACATTTCGCCAGCCAAATAACATTTCATTATGTTTACCAAATATACGACGGGACCCAGGGTCACTGCGGTCGCGGTGTAAAACATGGCTCATGACGTTCTCAGCAAACAAATCGAACATTAACACTTATGGCTGTCGGATATCCTACAGTTCTGTTCCATTAGATGGTCATCATATTGGCACTGCCACATCCGTTCGCGATCTAGAAACACGATCATGAACTCCTTTAATTTCTCCGAACAAGTAGGCTTTCAGGTAGCAAAGAACTAGAAGACAACAGGCTTTATGGGAATGACGCTCGGTTCTGCCGGATGCGAAGCTGGCTCTTTACAAAATGTGTGCTCGACCTCAACTCTAGAATTGCACCTTCATTTACCGTCACCAACGCAAATCTGATAGGCTTGCGTTAAAAATCTCTAACAATCATTCACCGAAAGTTTGTAAGGATATTCATCCTCACTCACCTATAGTGAACGTTGTTAAACACTTGGTATTGATCCACTTTGGTTACGAAGACTAAAGTTAAATCTTACACTTCTGTATAAACTGATACACTCGGACGCCATCACTACAGCGTTCGATGTTCATTTGCAACACAGCAGCCCATATGGCCTGAGAAATAAAAGTTCTACTTTGCCAACCCTGTTAGCTCGGGAATGATACGCGCTAACTTGTTTAATATGAAGTAATATTGGATTTGGAATAAACTTCCGAATGAAATCGGAGCCAGTAACGACATTATGTATTTAGAAATGACTCGCACAGCTATCTCACGCTATCAAGCACAATGTCTATCATCAAACTCTGTCTATTTCCTGGTGACCATTTTGAATGTGGTTCGGGAACATTGAGGCGTCAGTTGCAAATAGCGTGGGACAATCAACATCATTTCATTCATGTGTATCACTGAGCATGCATTACACAGGTTGCTGAGAATGTAAAATTGGCGCTCATTAGTAAATTCAGCAAAAGGATTTCATACAGAGTTATACTTCGGAAGCGCACACATAAAGAACAGGTTTATAATTCACACATACATTCTCTCACATATCATACATATGCCCATTTGTAGTAATCTATACATCCTGAGGATTCTCCAGGCTACGATTTACGGTGGCCGGTATTAACGGTTCATTGACCGGCACACAAAAGCTCTCCGCAGAAAACGGTGGAAGAAAATGCTTCTCCGTATATATCACACGATCGCATTGAAACCTCAATTCACACATTGTGCTGCCTCCCGTGCCTCAAACCCACCTTGGTAACCACCTTAACAACCTCTATATGTTTTTGAATACGGGTTTTAGCCTAAAAATCGACCCCGTAAAGCGAATTGACGTAGACGTCTGTACGGAGTTTTCATTACCATACCTCGCTAGCACAGCAAACCCGGGTTAGACCGGGTCAAACACCCTACTTCGTTATAAGATGAGTGGTTAATTCGCGATAAATAAAAATAAGTATCCTCAAGCGATATTTGATTGACGCAACTTTTCAGAAATGAGAGTTCATATTGTTCATTGATAAACGACATAAACTGTTTTGTTATTAACGTTGGTAATGGTCATTTCGGTCTCAAGTAGCATCTTCGATTTGCAGCGTGATGTGAGGTTTTTCCGTGTTGTCTACGATATACCTCGAACTATTGATTTGGGGTCGTCCATATACAATAAAAACATGAACAACACGGCACACGCTTCGTTGGAAAATTCAAAGTTCACCTGTGCGTGCTTGCTGGTTTCGACCGCACGTTATGGGACCATTTCTTGGCGTGCCCTTGAAATATCAAAGATATCGACTTCAACTCAACCTCGTGGAGGACAAATTAATGTACCATTCATATCTTTTCGAACTGAATCTATGGAACGGACAAACTATTTTTGCTTCCAACGCGTGCATCAAACGTTTGTAAACTGCAACTTTTGTCTCTCCAATTACGCTTTCTTCTGCCGACCGATTTCATGTTTCGTCATATTATGTAACTATTTGTTGCTCCGTACCGCCTGCAACTATCTGCTATGATCGTGCACATCCGAGCGTGTCGCTCACATATGCGTCGAGAAATATACATTATTATAACCTTTTGGACGTTATCATGGAACTTGGATGTCAGTTTGCACAATAAAAACGACGTCCGAACTGTAGTCGATGTTTACAACTCACAGATTGCTTGAGTTATTGACAGGATTTCTGGCAGAAGAGGCAACAAAATGGGCAACTCAAGATTCAAGTGTGATTCTCTGAGGTTCCTGAAACCACAATCGGCTTAAAATTCCGCACGAAACGTATAAACTTGGGGTTGGGACTCTGGTGAATCGTGGATCCGCTACAGTGTGCCACTTACGTACGGTTAGGTGGGGCATTCTGAGTTACACCTCCTTGTTGCAAGGAGTTCGCTGGAGACTATGGACATTTTCACGTACTTAGGTTACATTACCTCATTAGGTTGTAATATTGCTGATGAGATATCAGTGAAGATAACAAAAGCACATTTTGCCATTGTCAATTGAGTTACTCGGGACTTGGGAATCTGTTCGGTGGTGACTGGAAGAAAAGTTATCAAATATATGTTCGCGTTCTCTTATGCTCTGTGGTTCGTAAACGTGCCTGTTCTCAACAGAGACCTCTACAGAATATCAGCGCTTGACTGTCGTTTTTTCGCCATACAGTTCTCTTCAAGTGAATTGATCGCGTGAGTAATACAGCCATTCGCCGGCGCGGATTCCCGAACGATCAGGATGCGCGATGATTTGGTCAACTGACCACGTTGATCTATCTGCGACGCTTTCGTTAACTAACCCAAATTTTATCTGGGCCTTTACTACACCAAGTATCACACACCGAAACAATTCAGAGATGGTCGGTCCTGCGAAGTTGTCAGATTTCGGCGTGATCAGGAAATACGAGGTCCGGTCATGCCTTATTGAGTAGCGCGGGTGGACGCCTGCCTGCCAAGCTGGGATCAACCCGATCCCACGATCCAAGACGAGCTGCGGTCAGTGTATCGTTTACATTCATACAACTTCTATACCGTTTCCAGTCTCAAATTATAACGCGATCACTTTTGCATGTTTTTAAGTCATTTCAAGAAGATCTACGGTGGTATTCAACTTCTGAATGGAAAACGGGGTTGCACTGCTATTAAGTGCACAGGCAGACTGACAGTCACATGGATTGGCCGATTCTCACAAAGTGAGAGGACAAGAACCTTCCGAGTGTAGATGTTAGACGAAGCCAGCTCGCCTCTGTTCAGTTATCAAGCAGACGTAAGCGTAAGGTGACAAGTACACGGTGAGCATTGTGTGCGTGAGTGTTCGTG
>LOND01000645.1:19223-33052 GCA_014220965.1 Paragonimus kellicotti | reverse complement strand
GATCACTGAACGGTGTGAACAACGCCGTCCAATGTGTTGCTATGGCCGGAAAGGAAACAGGGCCGAACTATAGGATGCACGGCATACCGGAAACAGTTTAGCCGGTATATCAAAAACATACAATATCGAAGACAATTCAACGGAGAAAAAACTAATGATGACTGATGAAGTGAACGGGTGCATGGACTTGGAGGCTGAAAGTTCGCATCTCACGAGGAGTCCAATGACGACTTCGGATATACGCAGCAAACGGAATTCGGGTAACATCAATCGAAAAACCAGAAGAACGTTGCACGAAACTAAAGAGGCCATCGCCATGATCAACCGAATATAACGAATTAGTGTTCCAACCGGTTGATGAGTCGACAAACCAACTTTATCATCCGTGTCCTCCACCGATTGAATAGTGTATAAGGTTTTGTCCGCTTGATCAAAACATGCCAATACACACACTCTCACGCATTTCCCCATTTCTGTGGTTAGGCTTCTGTTGAGAAATATAGACAATAAGCGGCCTGTTCAATGACAGCACATGAGAGTTCACACAATGTTGAAACAAGTAAAAGATTCTAGTATAATCCAATTACAATAGGGAGGACACGCATACTTGTCCACCGTATTCCATATTGACTATATTGGGCAGAATATCCGCCGCCAAAAGTGATTTCCGATACACGTGCATCACACCGCACGGAAGTACTTAGCTAGGAGCAAGCAGTGAACAATGACCTGCCGTGAAACATGTATTTCTAATATGACCAAACGATTCATTTTACTATTGCAGGATGTTCTCTTTTTTCAGCTCATAATGATTTTATGCTCGATGCTCTCATTAAAACGTCCGTTGGGGTAACTACTGCGTTGAGATAGTGTTTAACACGTTTGTGACGTTAACTTGCCGATGAGAAATACAAGATTTTCGGTTCCTCCTATGGAGCATCTTCACATTAGTCATACCGGCACCTCCTCAACAAATTGATAACATTGGTGGTTAACGTTTGCAGGTTTTCTGTGCAACGTTACTCTGGACAAGGATGGATGGTGACATGGTTGGATAGGTGACTTCTATACGGAAAATAACCAGTCAACCACTCATCTCAATGTCTACTGTGCACTCATAGTCGTTCTCACATCAATACACGGTACACCGGTTCCCTGATGATTTCACAGATTGGAGTCGTATCTTGGTTCACCGTACGTCAAATTTCATTTTTATGTGTTAAAGGTTTTGGCACTGCCAATCACTGATGGGGTTTCATGGCGCAAAACGCCGTCAATAGACTCCGCACAAATTACTGAGTGTCCATACATATTCGAAACGTGCACCTTTTATATATTTCCGCAAAATGGTTGCTTTTGGATCTAAGCAGGTTGTGTTCCAGTCAGTGTTCCGTGGTCGTTCAATTTATTTTGGATGAGAGCTACCTTTTCGGGGATCGAGTTGATCAACTTAACGAAAACAGTTTTGTTCATCGTAACTTTTGAAATATAACAATATGTTCCAGAAAATTGTGGTGGACGTTATGATAGGTGTGTATAACAAGAGGCACAATTGCGGTGTAAGGTAATCCATCAGACGCCTCAACGCCACGCCAAACAACAACTCTTATTTGCATATAGCATTGATCCAAACAGGTCACGGTTGCTACGTTTGTCCACGCAAAGTCCACGTGAGGAAAAACACTGTCTCATGACAAGGATGCGCTCCAGCATTTTCTGTGTTGTTCACCGGTTACTTCAATGTATAGATACATGCTCCTATCTGACTACTGGGTAGTGGTGTGAGTAGCATAGTGCGAATGCTCATATTCACTGCAGTAGTATGGCTTTTATTTCTGAAGTTAACTCATAGTAATATCACTTACTCTGTTCCTCCACACCTATTAGATTAGATGACCCATTCTTTCTCGACAAGAACGCTTCGCTTTAGGTTGTAAATGTCATGGACCATCACATCCAACAGGGTAATGAAATGTCCATGTTTGAAGCTGCATCGTAACTCTGATATAGTTGTATCAAATTGTTGACGCTGTTGACAACACATGGACTCGTTACATTCGTTTGTTTGTCTTGCCCTGACAACCTTGTTTTGTATAACTGTCACATACATGGTTTGAGGATGAACGACCGAACAAAAGTTCACTTCACCTGCACTTTGTGTTGACGACTATCCGGAAGATTGTGCATTGGTCTGCAAAATAACCAGTGAACGTTTTTCTCTCTGCCAAAGTAATCCACCAGTATTTCATTGGTTCGTGTTGACAAATGATCTGCACTATTTCTGGTGATCCGCGTTAAAATTTCTCCAAATCATCAGTACCACAATGCGATATTACAAGATTGATTCTGACGGCTGATTTTGAAAACATCGCAGTTTCTAGGAAGGCTGTTTAGATGATTAAGTTGACGCTATTGTCATTATCCGACAAATTCAATTGGAGTATGGAAAGTCGTTATGTGATAACACACAATTGCATGGGCGATTGATAAAAATGCTTGCCGTTGGGCCAGTACGTAACAGATTCCGATTGATTTGAGGGGTTGGTGCTACATTGGCTAACCTCTGAACACACCTCGTGTGAAGATTTGGGAAGTTGAATACAAACCCCACAAAGTTGACTGTTCATATCAACTAACTAACTAATGCTCACAAATGAGTCATGAGTCATTCATAAGTTTCCAATGGAAACGACTTGCATAATGTGATGATCATGTTGCAGCCGTTCCAGCTCTCATGTCAGGTATCATGCCAGGATGACATTTATCACCTTGATGTAGTACGTATAAATCTTAATAACCTAAGTAATCCAGTGGTGCGAATTATCCAGAATGCATTGAGATTCAATTTTCAACTAGACAGGATGCTCACCTGCAACTGTTGGTCCACGCAATCCTTGGGAAAAACCCATGCACACAGTTGGCCGTGGAGCAACATACCTCACAGATTCTGTTGCCTCCAACGCCACGCCCATTTATACTGCTAGGGTTGGGAATAACCTGATCCAACAGCGGAGTTGAGCGTAGGATTGCGGAATAAACAGAATTTTACTAAGCCAGTGCCGAAAGCCTGTGATGTTTTAAATAAGGGAGGATGTTTCTGCCTACATGTCCTGTAAAACAAAATCTTCTGTGAACTATCTTGCACTCTTGATAGACCGACACTCTTGCCGAGGTAAACGAATCTAGGGAGTTAGCATGTGTTAAAAAGCGACCTGTTGAAACTGTTTCTAATATGCTTCTCGTACGTTGTTAGAAACCGAGTGTTTTTTTACAAACCGGCGCAATCAGACTAATCCATCTGAACAGTGATCAACTCCAGTGCAAAAGGCGCTGAGTATGTTTTTCTATATTCGTTCGAAATATTGGTTGTGTACATCGAAGAATGTATCGCACAAATTTCATGCGAGAGGCAGTATACATTCTCGAATTTCAATAAATATTTAGTGAGATTTGAAAAAAATAAGACTTGATAACGACATGTAACCTCGTCAAGTGGTATCATCCATCGAAAAATAGAACCCGAGTGTCATGAAAAACCCTTCAGATATTTGTAAGCACCCATGATGCACTTATAAATTACCTAGTGCGATATTTTTCGGATCCTGCTCGTAAGTTTTTGGTGAATGTAATGAGTTTTTGCTCAGAAGCAACAGTTCTGAATCCAGCCTAGCTTAGAGCCTCCTTGTAACGTGAACATAACGTATGCATTAGTCAACAAAATACGCTGGTCGAGTCGAGTACAAGAGTTTAAAAAGCACTTGGAACAAATGACAGTGGATACAAGATGTTGTCATTTCGGATGGGCCGCATACATAAAAAATGTAAATCTACCGAATAGAGAAACGCCACTTGACTCCGTCTGATTCTGAATGTGATGATGATCACTGGGAAGTTAAAAGTAAGCTGATCAAAGGCTTGTGAATATACCTAGAACACGAGCCGGCTGAACGATCAAAAGAGACAGAACAAGCCTTTCATTTGGGGATAAAAGATTTCAAGAAACTGAGTACCTCTGATCCACTGGATTTATACTGATTGAAGCCTGGTAACACGAGTGGCTGACATGAGGTTTACTTTTTTAATCACGAACATAAAACAATACAATACATAGGGCGTACAGATAACAGCAAAGATTGCAATGACCATCAGTCCAAAGACAGAGAAAACGCATAGACCAACATCTTATGCACTCACAGGGCCGGAACGGCAGGTATTGGTTAACATCGGCCCGGGAATGCAAGCAATTCTCGGATTCCGTTGCTGAACAATACGTGAAACGAGTTGGCGTGGTCAATAACGTGAGCTGTTTACATAATGAGCTTCGAAATAGACAGAACGAGATTTCGGATCACTCGGCCTGTTGCTGCAGCTTTGTTGCGTCATCGTACGCGCCAACCCATTCGGCAAATATTTAAGTCACTTTTGTAGTTGGTTCTCAACATTTTCGTATTCCGCTCAACATGGGGGGAAAGACAAATAACTTTTCGTTTCTGGGCATCCCACTCATCAGACGTTTCGGATGGCTCACCACAACGCCCAGTGCACCGCAAGACCTATTGAAGCGGTCAGTATTTACAATTATCCTCTCTTGCGCTGATTACTTATAAACGAGGTCTAGCGCAGTTCCATTTCACGGAAGTCTGACAGGTCTGTGCCAATGACTACTTACAAAGCGAAGAGGAAGAGATTGTAGGTTTCGATCGTATACATCCAAAAACAGGAATGACCGATCAAGATTGTTGTGTGTACATTCCTAAGATGTAGTTAATTACTGAACCTACATATGAGAGGCGACCATATCACAACTCGCGTAAGTCAAAAACTGTAGTCAGCTACTTGTGTTTGCAAGGAGGCATCCAACTTCCCGCATCATGTTCAATGTTCGTGACGGACGACATCCTGAAAGGTGCGCTTGAGAAATTCAGTCAGCCTCGTGATGATTTCCTAACTGGCGCTAGGTTAACCGATCTGGAGTATGGAGATGACATTATCTCACTTCAGCTATTTTGCTGGGGACATGCAGATTGCAAAACAGAGTCACTAACCGAAGTGACCACGTGATCACGTAGATTTAATGTTGGATAATGAAACCATGGAGGTTGTTGACCAGTTTGTATATCTGTGAAGCTACATCAGCGGCAGCTGTCGGAGGTGTGGATAATGCGATATAAGCGCGCACTTCCATAGCTAGTTCAGTGATCGCTAAACTGGGACGATCATGGCGGCAGAGAGGTACTCCCGTGAGGCTCCACGGTAGGCTCAACTTAGTCATCCTGCGTATGCACACGAGAGAGCAGAATAGTTGTGAGCTTTCCGACGGCTGTGGGCACAATATATCAAAACGACTACTACCTGTGTTGAACGTATTTATATGCTAGCTACTCTATTTTGACGCAGTCAACACAAACGTGTTGTACCGTTAACGGTGCATTGATGTTACAAGTATGAAGTTACCGATTAACTGCTTACGCGGTTGGTTATCTTGAGATTATCATGTGATCCGTGTTCTCTGTGATATACTTATCTTAGCGTTAATGTGAAACTGCTATCTTTCTGCAAATTGTTCTAACTTCAGCTTTTACACTTCAAAAGATTGGAGATTTTCAGATGTTAACTTCTCGTTCAAGTGTATGATTAGAAGGAAGCTGTTTTTTCTGTTACTAAATCCACGGTTCGCTAGCAATGGTATGCGGGTAATGTTTGAGATGTAAGGCTGGCTTTTCTCCCACCAATATTGTGAACAATTATTTGGCCGCCAGTTTTCGCGTTATCTGGCTCAGTGGTTGCGCTCCATCAACCCTCTGAACTGACTCCGGTTTTCTCCACACACATTCTTCTTCCTAACTCGCTTAAGACACAGGTCCAGTCGCAATCGCAGATTATACTTCAACAGGTACATATATGTATATATCTGTGAGCTGAGTTTAGACAGAGTTCTAATCGTAAGATCATTGATTAGAGTTACTACGTCATCTCTTGAGGTGATCGGTAACCTAACCATTATTTCCAAACAAATGTGGCTGAGCGTTTGCAGATGCTGACTCGGTCTCGCCTAACTTGGGTTCAGTGATCAATACAACTACTTCCTGAAAGCTTGAACAGTGTTTCAATCCCGGCAATGATGAGAGCATAAACAACTCATGAATTCTTATGGTAATGTGATAGATGTAACCAGATAAATGCTTTAAATTTACTTCTCAAATTCATTTGCTGAACAGCGTTACCGAAATGCTCACTGCTAATCTGGCACACGGCAGTACTAGTGACAGGGAGTTCACTGAAGCAGTAAGTGCGATTCAGTTTGTCCGGTTTGACAGTTTCACCGGATCAGAATACAGGAGCTATGGAATTGGTTAGAAGCTAAATCAAACATGAGTGATATTTTCGAACGATTTTTCTGACTGTTTTCTCGTAACTCAATGCTTGCAAAACACCAATCTAATGCAAGTTGTGTGCCATCCCAGTCACAATTGCAGTTACCAATGTGTACAGTTTGCGGTCAAATAAGAATCAATCGCCTGTCCTATTTCAAAGCTTTTCTGAATGTTTACTAAATATTCTCATACGTGCACTGTTTTAAAAACATTCGAATGCGTGTAGTGTTCATTTCTGATTAATTTTTCTCACATCTTCACAGTAACGCCAATGTCTATTCAATAAGCGCTTTTTGACCTANTGTGAAAAAGCCTCCTGGTTGCTCTTGTTCGAATATCCACTGTCTCATCAAGCTAGCGCATGAGGACTGTTGCTGGCATATTCTCGGAGACGAAGTAGCTGTAACCAGTAGTAGCAATCTGTCAGTGGATGATGTTTCATCGTATAACACTGGTGATTTCGTATTTCGGAACTTCATTGCTTCGTTGCAGCAGACGACGCTTCTGACAAACACGCATATGGTCGAAGATTCCCGGAGCAGTTAAACTATGCCCTCCACGTCCAATAGCTGCATTGTCGCCTCTGCAGAGCTTGCTACGCAGAAATATAAGAAAAATGATGACAATATTAATGAAGGTAAGGCACACTGTCATACATTAACCTATTAATCAGATCACTCAATAACAACTGTCAGCACAGTACGAAGAACAGCAACAACGATTGCGTTGGAAGTGGCCTTTGAGGCGAACTTATCGCTGAGAGCGACCAGCATTATGCTCCGCAAGTTCAAGGAGTTGTTGCCCGAATTGCCGATGGATGCCCGAACACTACTGGGAACACCACGTGTATGTGGAAATCGGGTAATTGAGGGAGGTGAATATGTGCATTTTGGTGTAAAGGAGTGCATTGAACAGGCTGTCCGAGGACGATGGGATGAACAGTTGAAGTGCGTTCATATGCAGCTGCACATTGATGGAATGACATTGTTCATGAGCTCTCGTCAACAGCTGTGGCCCATCTTAGCAAAGACTGACTGAGAACGCCATTGTTTGTTATCGGAATATTTTGCGGCGAAGGCAAACCTGGGAATGTGCACGAATACCTTGCTGATGTCGTCGCTAATCTGAAAAATGTTTTGAGAGAAGGGGTTATGCTGTCCAACTACAATGTTCACGTGGATGTCATGCTAGATTGTTTTATTGGAGGATGCGCCCGACGGGGCATTTTTCCGGGAGGTAAGAATCACACCGGTATACAATGTTTGTGAGAAGTGCACAGCCAGCGGTGTGAACGTGGACATAAATGATATACCCAAACGTGAAGTACAAGCTGAGAAATGATGCCGACTTTAGGTGTAGAAGACAGTCGGAACACCACATAGGTGATTCACCTTTTGAATCGCTGAACATAGACATGATCGCATGTTTCCCTTTGGATTACATGCACATGGTTTGTTTGGGATTCACGAAGAGAATCATCGCACTTTGCAGATATGGACCTACAAGTGAATCCTCGTCTTGGTTCCAACGTGATTGAAGAAATCAACAACCGGCTCGAACTTATCCGCCCACAGATGCCAGCTGACTTCCACCGTAAATGTCGTACTTTCGTGGACTATGAACGATGGAAGGCAACAGCATTCCGACAGTTCCTGCTGTACGTTGAGCCGGTTGCATTGAGCGGTCTGATAGATGAGAAGGTGTATGAGAACTTTCTGAATTTCTCCATTTCCATCTATATATTGTGTAGTGCCAAGTGGTGTAAGCACTACATAAACTTTGTGGAGTCTCTACTGTGGAAAACCTTGTCACAGTTCGCAGGGATATACGGTGAGTCGCAGCTGGTGTTCAATTTGCACTGTGTGAGGCACCTCTGTGCGGATGTGCGTGTGCATGGTACGTTTGACGCATTCCCGTTTGAGTTATACATACACAGGCTGCGAAGTTTCGAGCACTCAATCTTTTGCCTGCGTCACAGATTTTCCGTCGCATTACGGAAAGGATGTATCGGCCGGACGTGCACGTGAATGCCGCTGTATTGGATGACGCCGCATGCTGTAACGTACGAATGGCAACGAAGAAGGGTTTCCATCTCGTTTTGCGAAATTACGTGTACACGGATAGAAGGCCAAATAATGTACCACTGATCGAACATGGGCCTGCTTTGGTAACAGTATACAGGGTAACAGGCAGTCGCATTCAAAGATTCGCAAGCGACTTTTCAACACCTGCCTGCCATCATCCACCTTCAACATCTACCTCTGTTCCCATCTGTATGTGGACAGCACTTGGGTGGATCGTGATAGGATTCAGTGCAAAGGAGTACTGTTACCTTTGAATGATCAACATGTTTTTCACCCCAATGCATATGTATGTACTTCATCGTGGAATAAACAGTTTCACGCCCAATGTTTCTCCATTTAATATATACCTGTAGTAGTGCAATGTTCAAATTATAACCGCGTTCAATCACTGTCGACAGTTCAGATGTTTCACGTTGTTGAGTTTGACGACAACACGGTCGGCATTGCTCACAAATCGTGGATTACCAAACCTGGTTACACTTTGTGGCCTGGAGTGAGCAGTAAGCAACATAACAGGTTGCTTTTGGAAGGAGCGTCTGCTCCACAAGGAAGCAAACTGTACAAAGTGAAAGTGCACAGAACCACCGGTAAGCATAATTTGAAATCAAATACTGTTTGTAGACAATTTTGAGGTGGCCTGTAGATATGAGGCTTCCTTGAAGAGCTATTGGAAATCCTTTCGACAAATAGCAACGCCCCCATGGATTGACATGGAATGCGAAAAATGTACGTCTATCACACATCCTAATGCAATATACGTAGAATACCTGCCGTGAGGTCAGACTTCACGGACGAAGCTGACAGCATTCCGGCGAAAATGAAATATTCCGTTGACATCGACTACTCTCCACCTCCAACTCCGTTGGACGACATGTCAGTGGAATCACCTTTAAAAAAACAGTCAACTCCTGTGCTCTTTGGGAAGCGTTCCCAAAATAATGAATCCAATTACCAGCAGGCGAAACGTTTTATATAGAATTCAATATCGTTATATACTTCCTTAATAAAGACGTCGCCCCCTCAATCCTCGTCCAACGTGGTTGGGTTAAGTAGACGCGATGGGCACGCAGGTAATTGTTTTCCATTACAACCCGCTCATTTTCATATGCACATGGAACAACAGTTTATCACCAAGGAAGTTCGGAGGTTTCAAAAATTTCCCTCACGAACATCTCAGACAAAATAGAAGGTAATCACAAAACTTGCTTGTCCCTCATCTGTCCTAGCCGTAATGTTGACCGTCACTGACCAGCTTTCCAGAATTACTAACACCATGGATAACTCAATAACGCAAAACGTCCGCTACGGGAGGAAATGCACGCTATCCGCCTGGAGCTGAACGCCTCACGCTATCAACATGTAGTAGATAGCAGCTCAACATCTCCCACGCTTCCTCGTCCGTTTCCCCATACAGACCGTTGAAGACGTTCAGTTGCTGAACGTAAAGCTGGAGGACGGCGAAACGTACCCATTGCTGGTAATTGCATTCACCATTTGTTTACTGTCATTAGATTAACTACCTGTCCAAGTTGGGCGGCAAATCTGTCTCCGACTGCATCGCCAACCTAATGAAGTCGACCATGACAGACGACTTGGCTGCCAGTATCAACTGGCGAGGAGTGAATGGTAGATTCTCCTTGGCATCTACTCTGTTTGCGTCCACACTCGTTGGTAAGTTGCACGTTGACGAATGATTCCCATACCTCATAAAAACCGTTGTGCAACATCAGATCGTAGGAATGTCTCACGTGGTTGTTAAGGGAAAGTTCAGCGTTAAGTACATGATACCGAGAAAAGTTCCCAGATGATGAAAGATAAACGGGACATGCAGAAGACATATGAATCGTCTTAACTTTTGCACATTTCATCATGCTTGCATACATCATTCTACATTTCGAAGTTCGTCTTCTACAACTTCCCCGATATGGTGATATCACCGTACTAGGCCGTCGTGATATCCTGGGAATTCAGCTAGCAAATAAGTCGTGTTTGTTTACGGCGTCATGTAGGAAACGTGCTAAGAAACCTTTGCAACGAAATGAAGGCTACCATAAATTTTTCCGTCGACTAAATAATGAGTGACTCGAGAGTGTTCAGTTGTTGCACTCCATGGCCCCTCGCAAGACGGTCAGAAGTCATTCGTGGGTCCGTCATGCCACCTGGTTAATGCACGCGTGTATGTAGGGCGCAGAGCGGAGGGCAGGTGGGATTTTCCCGAGTCGATTTGCTAGTTGGTTTACTCCACAACGATGCGGTCGAAGTGTGCCAGTTGGGTGCTGACAGAGACTCGACATAGGTAGCATCATTGTACCTCCTTCTAAGCCGCTAGGCTTCTACAATGTAAAAACCCTGAAAGGTGCAAAGTGCAAGGTGTACAAATGCAATCAGGATAAATTGTCTGTCGTAGGCTAGAAGATGGGAGCTTGAGAGGACTTCCGTTGAACGGTTTCGGACGGGTTCCCGGAGGTTCAGCAAACATGTGCAAGCGTTCCACAATGCCTGATATGTGAACAACTATACGGGGAGCGAGCAGCCTGGGAGAAATATGCAACTCATCCGGGATAGAAGTTGAAAATATGGCATATTTTGAACGGTTTGTTGGTATTCAGAATGTTTTTGAAATTTTTTGGAACGTTTTCAACTGAACGACTTTTTATGCCATAGTGATGTATGTCAGCTGCCAGTGGATATACAGTAAAGCGTTGGAACTCAACATGATGATCTTAAAACTGGTTGGCGCGTACACACTAAGTGATGAACGTGCATAGGTTTGAGAGTTAATAAATGGATTATTGATAACACCTAGTACTCGTGGTGCTGATGAGTACGCGACTTCTAGGTTGGCAAGTACTCTCAAACAGGTCATGCGAACCAGACACCAGTTGGGTTAAGATTAAACAGATGGCGTAGGTTTGGTGCTGATAGTGTTATCCGCGCAATCGTTTAGTGGGAAATGCTGTTGGCCTGGAGATCTCCATGGTTTGCACAAACAAGGTAAACGATTCCTTGCAAACTTGTGCTGACAATCTCGTATGGCCTGGCAAAACATCCTTTGCGGTGCTGCAGGAACAAATGTGCGGTGGAGATCGAAGGGGAATATACGCCAATGAGCAAACAGGAGTGACCGTGCAGCGAGGACATTGATGCTAGTCGTGTTCCTCTTGCATTACCAGCGTTAGGTAGTGCTTACGACGTCGCAGAGTCCGATGCCGGCTGAGATGTACCGTGGCAGAAAACTGCACTCGTATGGATGACCGAGATAGATTGTTTCTGGATCGGTCCCGGATATTGATGATGTCGTAGCGGAAATAAGATGATGAACTTGTTGGTATGTCCGATGAATTGTCCGTGCAAAACGCCTGATATAAGTGTTGAGATATCTGAACTCGTGCGGGAATAACCTATCGATGAGTGATGCTGTGGCAGGCGTTAGTGGTTTGAACCATGAGGACGTTTAATCCGAGGTGTGCACCGTGCTGCTTACGACTGTAAGAGCTACACCTTTGGAAAGATGTCCGAGATGGCCAATAAAACCAGAGCTGCCAGATTTGTTGACCCGTGAATACACAACTAGTCGAATGCGGAGTAAGTGCGACGACCGCGATGTCAAGAAAGATCAGTGAGGTTGTGTTGGCTTCTGAGTCCCGTGTAGTAGCAGGTCAAGCTGGCGGACACTATCGGTAAGTGTGTGAGGAGACCAACCTGAATTGGAACAATGCAATTTTCCGCAGAGGCGCAGACGGCTTGCACAAGAGATCTCGAATGGGATGAACCTTGCAGCTATGCGACGATGCAGATGACGAGTGAGACGGATGCAAGTGAAAACTACCAAACACCTACGCAAATACTTAGGCGTGATGGGTCGAGTTTGTTTGATGGCGCTGAAATTGTGTGCATGGTCATAGGCACACGTTAAATGCGTACTCATCGCTAGACGCGTGGTTGACAGTTGAGGTAACCAGATGAGCGAGGATTATAAAACGATGGAATAATAGTGACCGTTGGAGGCCGGGACTTGCGGTGCCATCACTTACTGTCCGAATGTACAGTTGCCAAATGAAGATACGCATGGGACGGCAAGAATGTCGATGAACTTAGAAACAGTGAAAGTGAATGAGGCGTGTGATATAATCGGCAGAAGCATTGAAAGTTGATTAGAAACACTTTTGAATTAGTTATCTTCTAATCATTACGCCTCATATAGGCTGAGGGAAACCAGCAACGAGAAACTGATTCACGAATTTGCGTTCTGTATGAATGAAAAAACGCCCCGAGAGAAAGCGTTGAGAACGGGGTCACCATTCTGCAATAAAGAAGCGGGAGTGAAACATTCAGAAAAGTAATGCACGTTGATAAGGCTAACAAATTTGTGATGGTGATCGGAAGGAGAAGCGCAGTAAAAATCATCACTATAATTCACCAATTTGTAGTGAACCGAAACGGAGGTGCTGGGAGAAAAATGATCAGTGTCCAGGTTCACCAATCCGTCCGTTAACAATTTGAAACACCTGTCCCGAACAGCGATCGAAACCTGGTCCCAACAGGCACCGAAGTGTTTCGATCGCATGCAATTAGTTGCACGACTGAAGAAAGTGGCACTGAGTTCCAATCAGGGCTTCTATAGCAGGCGTACACGGAATCGTGCGTACAGAACAATCGATTATAGAAACATGGTTGCAACTAGTATCTCCAGCGAGGGCGCAACATCGTTTTTTCCGTACACCATGATTAGAGACTTGACTAACGAGCTCCTGCGGCCCTCATTTCGCTGATGTCTTCTCTTCAAATGTTAAATGAACACGGTTAATCATTTATGCTATCCCATGCGACACAATGCCGAAACCACACAAAGACATGACTGTTTGAGCCTCGTGGCTGTTGTCGAACCAGGTCGCAAAACAGATAAGTGGATTTCACTAGGACGTTGATGGGCCTTGATCATTCATGAACCGTGTTCGTTAATCAGCAAAGCTGTCTCCTCGTTACTTTGAGGATGAGAACTAGCAGATTACTTGCGAAGCTATCTGCTGGATTTGGATGTAAGGCAGACTGGCAGCACACCTCTAGCTTACTAAAATCTCCCGGGATTAGACATCCAAAAAAGCGGATAATTATAGCGTGGATATATCACTTGCAATTTCTTACATAGTCGGTATTTTCGAAAATTCTATGCTGCAAAATCTGCTTACATTTTTTTTAAGTTCACGTCTATCCAAAACCATTTTTGTGTTACGAATAACGGTGATAAAAATCGGTTGTCAGAAAAGATCAACCGATGTCTGGAACACTCGTTCTAGCTCTGCTGTCGACGTTGATCGTCCGAGAGGCGAATGCTCCAAGTCCTGAACCTCCAAAAATGTTGCCTTCAAAA
>LOND01000644.1:86405-113769 GCA_014220965.1 Paragonimus kellicotti | reverse complement strand
GCAAATCCCATTTCGACAGTACATGGGATATCTACTCACAGTGGAGTGATCACCTAGGAACGTGTACCAGCTAGACAGGATCGGTAAAAACAGATTGAATATTATTAAGTTCTTCGCCGGGCAATAACCGCCGTACGGAACGATAAACACCAGGATCGACTAGGTCTGACCAGTCGAAGACGATTTTACAGCACTGTAGCCTCTAACACCTGAGGCCGTCATGCAATCCCTGTTACACGGCCATCTCAAATAGAGATATCATCAACCTTGTTGATAATCCGTTCCTGAATGTATTCGCTACCAGTATCTGCATTCAGTACCTGCAATACGGATGCCGCTGAAAAAAATCGTTTATGCTGACAGTGTTTTCCGAGACTACTTATGTTCCGTGCATTAAATTCTCGGTTTTGATCTCATTTCCAACCTAATGCTGAAGGAATGTGCTACAAGGTTGTCTGGATCACTCTGATAACTCCAATCGATCTCTCTAATGGTCGGAGGGCTTTTCAAAGCCTCAAATGTCCACACCTTATCACCCAATTTTGACGAAGTTAATCCATCAATTACAGACCACTCGCATTACTGCCGGTTGCTCCAGAAGACATGTCGAGCTCGATTGATGACCTGGTACACAAGCATCTGACAGCCTGAATTTCGAACGGGAGGTTCCTGTGCTACCGAATTACTTGCTGTCTGGGAAACCTGGTGTACGCAAAACACTTGGAACGCATGTCTTTCTTATTAGGTTACCAACACCATATCTGCAACAAGAATTGGTCTTCTATAGCAAACAAGTAAGAGGGCTAACTAATCAATTGACTGGTCAGGGTATATCACTAAAATCAGAAAAGGGTCAGTTTCACGAACACTTGTTTCTGAAAGCTGGGCGCTGAATTGAGTCGTTTGGTTCCACTTGCCACAGCAATGAATCTTGGATTTGAATGATGCTGTTGGACTCGGAATGTACGGGGTGGATTGACAGCATGATAAATGACGTGTTTAGCGACTGTGTAAACTGGCCGTCTACAACGTTTCTGTACCCCAGTAACATGGACTTCTGCTTCCATGCGGCCAACCGCTCATGCAACCTGGAGATCAGACCTCTCACTGCCTATGTAACTTTCTTCGCAGTTACCCACAAACCGATAAACAACGTGAGGTGGCGGCGAATGACTGAGCTCCTTGGATTGGAGGCACCGATTGTACGGTCAGGTGTGATGAGTGCTCGTTTACTCGTATTTGTTTGCTGCTTGGTGCAGTCACCTCTAAATAGCAGTTGTATGTGGACTGCATCTCGGGAAGAACGCCATGCCTACTAATCTATTGGAAATGTGGAAGTCAAATAAGGTTAAGCAGTAGTATTGTGGCCAAGGGACCAAATGTATGATAGAAACTGCAGACCAGAGGAGGTAGGTGCGTCTGTATGGAAAGGCGGTAGGCCGCACGCTGACAATATGTAAGCGTAAGCAAGCCAGGGTGCGGTCATCTAATCTGGAAGGTCACGTGACCCAATCCAATCGTAGTTGAACGACAGGAAAGTTACGCGCACCGGCGTGCTAGAAATGATGTCGTGCAGTGGGGCCCGCTGCAGAGACCCATCTTGCTAATGTGCACGCACTTAACAAGACAAGTATTGCAGGATTGTGTCTGGTGTGAGACTGCGTTGCGCATCATCAGCCCTGTTTGTGTATGATGATGCTAGGTCTGGTGAACAGCCTACTGACCAGAGTGGAACGCCTTCTTACAAGCGAGGACGAACAGGCACACCTGTGCAAACTTCACTGCGTTGTTCAGGCCGTCCCAGCTGGGTTCAAATTGACATGATACCAACAACTTTCCAGGTCCAGCCAACGCAGGACATGTGCATGACCCACAATAAACTGCGGCAGCCCACTGGTGTCACAATAAATGCACTGTAGTGTGCAAACCTTGGACGTATTTTGTATAGACGCTGATGGATTTTTTAAATATGCAGTAATCGAGGGTTAGGAAGATGGTAAAATATGTTATTTGTCTCTAGCGTCTGTGGCGGGTTATATTCTGATCACCAGCGGCATTCATGATAATCGGTAATACAATAAACTATTGTGGCTGTACATTAGTTTCGTTATTAACCAACTAGACTAATCTGAGCCCCAACGTGTCAGGGTCATTCAACTCATATGTAGTAACTAGGTGCAGTTGTTTGAAAACAGTCAGTTGCTTCTCAGCACGTTACGAATGATTTGATCAATTTCCGGCAATTACTAGTAAATTGTTGGAAAGTCAACACGATTTAACTGATTGATTCAAAACTATTGCGTTTCTCCCCACAAAGTGTATGGCTAAACCGGATAGTTTTTTTAGCTGGTTGTATCAGTCGAAGCTCATTGTACCCTGAATCAGGCCAGACCCGATTGTATTTGTCTATAAAAACAGTGCGGGATTACTTTTATGATGCAATTCATGGAAGCGTTGCAAGCCTATAAAAAACACTTCGTACTGTGTTAGCCGTCTATTTTTCACAAAATAATGTTTGATTGTAGACTAAATTCAACTAGTGAAGACCATGCCTCTAGCACAGATGATAGGCACACTCATTAATATGGAGCGTCTAAAAATTAGGTATTGGTATGTGGGCCTCCCAATAATGTTTTCGAATGTGTTCTCCCCAAATCTACAACATATTTATCCCGTTTTCCGGTTACCGCATTAGACTTTTATCACTGCTTACTAGTAAATCTGCTCAATTTGTTTGAAACACTTCATTATTCAGCTGTCCCTCACAGTCCGGGAATCATCCTACTGCTAAAAGTTGATCAATCGCGTATCCTGTCACTGTATCTGTCCTTAAGTTGTTTGTAGCTTTCGGCACTCCTACACCAGTTTCTTAGTGATAACGCCAACCGCCTCTGTGAAGAATCAATCAATGGAACGATTCTTCTTTTGTTGCTAAATATTTGCATTCACGCGTACAAAAGTTGGCTGGCATATTCTACAACTCACATTTGTTCATTTGGTCGAAACGGCTCTAATCCTGATCAAAAGGTGCTCACCAAAACAGTTGTGTGGAATATCCTGAAGGTGGAAAATATCAAAATGAGTGAGAACAAAGCTGTACAGAAATGTTGGGTATACAGGCAGGCTGGTGATTGTGACCAGTCTGTATCGTGGGCAACGTTTTTAACCAACGATTTGAACGATCAAGAATTTCCCAACCATGTAGAGGACATTTACCCACTTTGTCCGACAATTTCCCTAAGGTCATTTTATGATCACACCCCTCCTGTGTAATAACGCAGTTTTATCCAACTGTTACTGATTATATATATATATATATATATATATATATATATATAATGCTAAGTGTGATAGATGCTTACGGGGTTCCCGATCCATTCATCATAAACTATGCAACGTTAGTGTCTGACCAATACTCACTGCGCTAAAACCCCTCCTTTCTGTTTCAATGCGATCCCCGTTTACAAGTTGTAAGCGCTTGTGAAAGCCAACAAGACTGATGAATTGCTTCGATGTTCTCTCTACCGTGTGCATTGAAGTTGCCTCAATTACAAACAGCCTCTCTGACGACAACCAAATTTTCTGTTGGACGGCTTTGTGGCTGAATAATATCAATGCTTATTTCACCAGCTGTGATTCTAGTCCGTTGAGCTGTGAGCTCACTTGTGCTGTGTTCTGCAATACAACCGAAACATTCACCGTATGTTGTGTCAGTACTGAAGGTAACGATGATTTTGAGTGGTCTGTCCAGATCTTTGACCATCGGTCGCTTGAGTATGAATGGGTTAGTAGACAGTCCGAAAGCAAATGTTAGAATAACAATAGGCTTCTTACACAACGAAAACTCCATTGTTTTGATATGCTTACCTCATTGATACTCTGCAATATCCCCACTTCACATCCAAGACTGAAAGCATCCTAGGGTTCTCAGCGAGGATTTCCGACATGCTGAGAATTTCATCTCAGTGAACCTTTTAATATCGACATGAAATCAAAGATTTTCACCGTGCTTCATTTTCAAGACAGGGAACTTGAAACAACTGTCTGCATTCACGATCATGTTCTGTTTCAACATTCTAATTTCCTGCACCCGTTATACCTGAATTATTTTCGAAGTCGAGCCCACCTTGACTTTTGGAGTTTTTCTTATTCAGGGCGTTCAAAGAGTCTTCATCGAAACTGAATAAGTTCTGGCTTATACAAACAAGAATTGATTCAGGTACGTTTCCTACAGCTCGCCCGTTTCTTGCCTGGCGCCTTCTCGTTATGGGGACCGGTTCATTCCTGGTTTCAAAACGGGCGATGAAATTTGCTTGTAATGTAGTCGAGCCTGCGTCGGGCGAAAAGACGAACCACTGTCAGATGACATGACCGCCGATTTGCATATTGTGTTCCGCACAGTCAAACTGTTTTCGATTGTAGCTCCACTCACTGCTCCAGCAGCTATCCTCCGCTGTTAAACGACTTTCCGCTGTCATGGCTCAATCAACGAACTAGCCTCCCCTGTACTTATCAGATAGCAATCTCCGTTCTCATTGATTTCAACCTTGGTCTGATCTAACACGTCAATGACATGTGTGTCTCAGTCCGGACAAAACCAGTGGGATTTCTGCTTAAATGCTGCATCTTCTCGGCCAATGGGCATACACTCCGTCAGCGCCCAAATTATCCACGTCTGTAACACACGTTGTTGTTGCTCACATCCGTCATTCTCACATACAAAGCAGTGATTTCCTGAGTCAGCTTTTTCATTGCGATTTGCATTCATTCACCCCATTGACTTCGTGCATCGGGTTTTGTTATAACGAGCATCGGAGTAAAACAAGTTGTTTTAGGTACGTCATGCGTTAAAACAAACGAACTAGAAACGGAACGGAACCGACCAATAGGAATGCCAAGGCGTCAACAATTGTAATTCTTTATTTTATTAGTTCATCTTGTCTACAGAATAACCAATGGAAACGTGATAAACTGATACGTGCTTTGTGCCACAAGGTCTGTTTTTGTTTTCCTTTCGGAAGGTGGCGACTTTTTTGCACGGTGTGCTGGTGTTTCAGATAATCGAAAATCCCCGTAGCATTCATGAAAACACAGTTTCAGCGAACAGACTGTTTTCGATAAATTCTCCTCTTTGGCTGGTACAATTATATAAAATTAAGTGGCGTGTTAGAATGTTATTGATCAAAGATTAATGAAGGCAATGTAATTGGATAAAAGATTAACACTACTTCGCTGTGGTTAGGAACACAAACGAAGTTGATCCTAGTTAGTCAGTGTTAATCAGGCTGGGACAGTGGGACGGGGACAGATTGTTTATGTGAATGGGCCAGATGCCGTAGTTTTCAACTGTTCCTCTACTGTGGTCGGTTTTCAAACCTGTTTGGACTTGTCCTGACGAGACTAATTGTTAGGAGGCACATCTGCTTACGAACGAGCCAGGACGCATCACGCCATATCGATCGGTCGGCCCAGTTCGGATGGTATGGTCGTCGGTGCTGGAATAGTTCCACTCAGCCAGTCAGATTGCATTCGTGCAGTGTGCTATCTGGACTGTTTTCTCGTGTTGCTTTCTGATACTCTCTCTGGCGTGATTTGCTGTGATGCCCTGACTGCTACATATGACTGTTTCGTCTAGTTCAGTGTCTGATTGCCATGTGTGGTAATCGTTTCGTCGTATAAATTTAGAGCCTCTGTGACCTGATTTTCACTCGCTTTTCCAATAAACGGTGTTCCAGACTATTTCGACTCATCTTCTTCTATTGACTGCCTGTGCTTGTTTGTCGTTGCACAGTTGAACCCTTAATGGCCTATTCTGGCTACTTATTGTACTTTACCCCGCGAACGCAAACAAACTGGGGTTCGTTCCTTGCAATTGATCGTACTGTTAGCATCAGTAGTCCCACGTGACCGTATTTGGTTCTGACATTCGTTGTCGTAGGTTACACGTGCTCCGCTCAGTATTTATCGAAGGAACGTACACTGACAATAAGTGAAGTCGCTGGAGCCGATAATCAACCTCTTCGCAGCTGCCTATCTAAATCTTGTGTGACCATTTCACAGCGCTTTCAGATTCCTCTTCGCTATACCCTTCAAGTGTCCGCATGATCACCAGCTTCGTCTGGCCTAACTTTTTACTGACCACTGTGATCGGAACCCCGAGAATCTTCAGATAATTCAGGATGTCCACACCCTACTGAGGCCACCGAGGCTTAATCCTGATCACAGCACCAACTCTCGTGAACCAAGAAGGCGGAAGTACAATCTTTTCACTTAACGTAACCAGGCTATATGTTTCGACGACTCAGAAAACCTAAACAGTCATCTGCATATTTAATAGTCCGGGAACAAAGAATATCTCAATGAGAATGTCGTACGCGGTAAGCTTCATTTTTCGTCTGACTACTTTTCGAGGCTTTAGAAATTCGTGGCTCGCTCGTGTAAGTTTCCACACCCAGCTGCCGAGTGGTTTACAAGTATGTGCGCACGGCCATGTGTTTACAGAAATCACACTCGGTGGATCGTGTAGATGGCCCAACCACAGGTTTACGGGCTCATCCATAACTTTTGCTGGGCTCGGATCGATGGTGGACATGCGATTTGTGACAGGTCGTTGCCAGCTGAACTCGTTAAAAAGGCCATTTGATTCATATGTGTATATCTCAATACACGGACACCCGGTGATTAAATGCAGCACCGGGTGGCACTTAAATTTGGACGGACTGTCATAACTCCGAAATTGAAGACAGAAAAAAAGCAGGCGGATCTGAAAACTGAAAGTGTGCTTCTTAAGCTTCCGAGAAAACTAAGTAGCTTATTAAATTAAACTTGCAGTTGCCACTTTCTCATTGTTACTGACAGTCGATTTATTTCGATACAATTATTCGTTTACGCTTGCCCGTCCTACTAGTCGTTGGTGCAGCCTTGTCACATCGGAAAAATAGGTTTCCGCCTTCTGTTTTTTTTGGTTGGCAGACCGGTCACATTTGTGGACAGGATGACATTCGTTTTGGTCCCATACTGAATGGCATACATCCATAGGACGTGCTAGTTATTTTAAACCCTGGAAAGGATACGCTGGTTTGTCCTCGATATAGCAGTGCGCTTGACAAAAATCGGATTCTCTTCCCGGTAATAATCAACACGGAAAATCTCGGTCCCGAAAACACCGCGACTGTCCCCGTAATTTGCTCCCAAGACAAGCCAAAAGACGCGTGCAAAAACAGCTTTGTTCCGTCCCAAAACGTGTGCAACAAGGCGAAAAATACAAGGTATTTATATGGTGCGTAGTGACCTAAAAACATTCTCGAATCAGAAAATAGGACAGTTACCGAAAAAATAGTTAGGGTCACTAAGCCACCAATGAGCATAGCGGAATAAAGGTCGGACAGGTAAAAAATAACCAAGGTTACCTCTCGACCGTTCTGGACAGTTCCGCTCATTCTGATTGGATTAATCGTTTTTCTCGAGCACGGAGGCGGTTTTGGACGGAAAAAATGGACTCCTTAACACCTCCCCCCTGAAGATTGTTGGGTTCAATCATAGGACTGCTTCCGAGGATCGACTTGAATGGGTTTGACCGGTTTACTGCATCTGTTCGTCCGTCGTCTCCACCTCAAGGGATACTTGTGCTCAGCATCTTGGAACTGTAACGTCGGTTCTGTCGAATGTTCGGTTTCGGTAGGTCGTTCTTTCTTCAAGTCGAAAGCGTCCAGCAGTATATCGAGTTGCGCGGTTGGTCCTACCTGGTCGCACAGTGCATCTCCGCGGTTCCGGCGAATCTGGTTTGCGTGCCGCACACATGTGGCTTCGCCGACTTTCACTTCATAGAGGACTGATCCTCTCCGTTGGACGATTATTCCTCTCTTCCAGTTCAGCGGTCCATGAAACATGCGTACAAGGACCGGCTCGCCGATCGTGAAGTACCGTGCACGAGCTCCGTGTCTTTCAATTCCTGCATTGCGTCCTCCCCTTCTGTTTGAATGCGGGATCATGATATCAAAGACAGTCCTCAGTTTTCTATTGAACATGCATTCTGCCGGCGACTTGCCATCTGGGACGTTCGGATTTGGGGTTGTTCGGTAATTGGTCAAGAAGGTCTGTAAAACATGACTTGGGGGATCTCTCTGGGTGTCCAATGTAGAATGGCTTGAGCACCCGTCGTTGGAGAACTTCCGGGACTGCTACTCTGTCGAACACACGCGAACGTCCTGCGATTTATTCAAAAGTGTGTTTGCATCTATCATTTTATCAAGTCAAACAAATGTGCACAATGTGGTCTGATACAATGCACGATTGGCAACATAAAGTAAAAAACACGGAGAAAACGTCACAATTTTCCCCTCCAAAAACATCTGAAGCAAGCGTTGATGCTCAAACAGAAAGCATATCAAGCAACATTGAAGAGAGCTACTGAAGACGAGCAGGCAAACTTATGCGTTTGTTGTGCGAGTATTTAAATGTGATGAGAAAGAAATGTTGCTTATGAATGGCAGTGAGATGTTGAGTAATGTACTCAACGGGATTTGTCGTGAGTTGACAATTTTTATGGACAGCAGTGTCGTTGGTGGATTCTAGCATGAACTATTCGAGGAATCTTGCAGATGGATTTGACCAGCTGGATCATTTAGTGGATTCTATATGAGACAATGGGACGGAAGAGTGAGTTCAAATTTGAAACTTCCGAGCTTCCGATGTGGCTTCGTAGCTCAGCTGGTAGAGCGCTTGTCGCGTTTGGTATATATTGTTTCTGTCACTGGTTCGAATCCAGCCGAAGCCCTGATTTTTCATATGCGGGTATCATCTAAATCGGCCAAATTGCTCATTAGAAACAAAACAGTAATGGCCAATCAGAAGGATGGGGAAGTCACAAAACAATCTATAGGTAACCTTTACTACTTCTATCTACTCCAACTCACTGGCTGATTGGCGACGTTAACTAACATTTGTTTCAAATGACCTTCGAATTTCTGATTCGGGATTATTTTTGTCAGTCACCAGGCACCGCATACATACACAGTTGTCTTCCTGTGACACGTTCTCGGACAAAGAAAAGTGAAGTCTTACACCCGTTACAGGTCAGGCTGGGGTAGGTATAGTTCTCAGCACGACGGCCGCAGCCGCATTAGTAGATTGGATTCCTGTTAACAGTAGACTTTGTGCCGTCCGCTTGGCAGGTTCTGTTAAAACCAGCTCTAGACGCAAAACTTTCAGAAATTTATTCATTGTCTGCTTATGCTCCTACTGACTGTAGTGACATCGGCGTCAAGGACGCATTTTACTCGGATCTGGCCACTCTCCTTCGGTCGACACGTGGCTCTGATATAGTCGTTCTGGCCGGAGATATGAATGCCCAGGTCGGTCGCCTTGGTGAAGCCGAATCTCGTTTAGGTGGTAGGTTTGGGATAGCATCACATCGATCAGATAATGGTGGGCGATTGTTGCAGCTGTGCGCTGAGCATAAGCTATTTTTAGCCAGTACTGGTTTTAGGCATCGTGCACGTCAATGCTATACTTGGCGCCCCGCCTTCTCCGAATCAGGCCTGGTCTCAGATAGACCACATAGCCGTTAGTTATAGGTGGCGGGGTTCCATTCAAGACTGTCGTTCTTATTGGAGCACGTACTTGGATTCAGATCATGCGTTGGTACGTTGTCGTTTTGTTCTTACTTTTGCTGGGCAACGACCCCACCGACAGCAACGGTTAGCTGTTGAGAAACTGGCTTTACCATCGGTAAGGCATAATTACCAAACCAGCTTAGAAAGCTGCCTTAGTGGTACTCACTCCGAAGACCCTAATAGCTGCTGGACTCAAATCTCACAGGCCATTCAGAAAGCAGGTACTGTAGCATGCGGTACATGGGGTAAACAAACATTGGATTTCAGAGAAATCCCTGGAGTTGTTAGAAGCCAGACGGAAGGTTCCTCCTGGTAGTTCACACACAAGTCTAGAAGAGATATCCGTAGGAAACTGAAACGTAGTCTAAAGGCTGATCGTGAGGCTTGGTTAGTGGAAAAAGTTAAGGAAATGGAAACCGCATTTGCCTCAGGGAACATCGGTAAACTGTTTAAGCTGATCCGTGCCACCGGTCCCAGGCGACCGTCGGTCAGTGAAGCTATCAGCGAGGTAGATGGTACACTAGTCTGTAATAAGTCCAGAAGGTTAGAGCGTTGGGCGGAACACTTTGAGGGTCAATTTAGTTGGCCTGCTGCTTCTATTGCGTTGCCGCCACAAACTTGTGATGTAGCACCCTGGTCGGTAGATTTGGAACCACCCACTGAGACTGAGGTTCGCAATTGCCTTTCGGCTCTCAATCGTAATAGGGCTGCTGGCCCAGATGATCTCGTGCCGGCACTTTTCAAAGAAGGTGGAGAGGCGTTAGTAGAGGCATTGACTCAGTTGTTTCAACTTGTGTGGACGACGGAGACCATCCCTCCGTGCTGGGGTCACTCGATAAATAGTTCCCATATTTAAGAAAGGAGCCCGGGGCTCTTGCGAAAACCATAGAGGGATTAGTTTGACCCCAGTCATTTCAAGGGTTCTAGCATCAATTATACTTCGTCGACTCACTGCAGTTCGGGAAGTAAACATTAGGGAAGAACAGGCTGGGTTTCGCCCTGGGCGGGGTTGTATAGATCACATTTTTACCCTTCGTCAAATTCTGGAGCAGCGTCATGTGTACCGCCGGCCAACAATCGCCGTATTCCTCGACTATAAAGGTGCGTTTGATTCGGTGGACCGATCTACACTTTTAGAGTCGCTTAAACGTAGGGTGTACCGACTAAGTATGTGAACATACTGTCGGCGCTTTATTCCCATACCTCAGCTCAGGTTAGGGTTTACGGTGAACTGTCTGACAGTTTCAGCACCAGGAGCGGCGTACGTCAAGGCCATTTATGTTCAATTTCGTCATAGACGAAATAATGGAGGACTGTCTGCGGCACTCAAATGATGCCGGCGTGGACCTCCTACCTGGTGAAAGACTGACTGATCTTGATTATGCTGACGATAAGGTATTGCTGTTTGACAACTTTCAAGCGGCACAAACAACACTGGACGCTATTTCGCGTTCTGCTAAGTACTTCGGAATGCGCTTTGCAGCCTCAAAATGCAAAGTGCTTCTGCAAGATTGTTGTGATCACGTAGATTTAATGTTAGATAATGAAGTCATGGAGATTGTTGACCGGTTTGTATACCTGGGAAGCTGCATCAGCGACGGCGGCGGAGGTGTAGGAAATGAAATAGAAGCGCGTATTTCCAAGGCTAGGGCGGTGTTCGCTAATCTGAGACACCTATGGCGACAGAGAGGTATTTCTCTGAAGCTTAAGGGTCGCGTATATCAAACAACAGTGAGGGCTGTATTACTTTACGGCAGCGAAACCTGGCCGCTCAGGGTAGAGGACGTGAACCGTCTCCAGGTATTTGACCACCGATGTCTGCGTTCAATCGCTCGTATCGGGTGGCACCAGCGAGTAAGCAACGAGGAGGTTAGGAAGCGGGTGTTTGGCACTGATTGTCAAACGAGTTCTCTTGTTCAGTCGCTACATTTGCACAGACTTAGATGGTTAGGTCATGTACTAAGGATGCCAGCTAGTCGTTTGCCACACCGAGCACTGTTTGCCGACGCTGCGGCCGACTGGCGCAAGGTGGACAGATGATGACCTGGCGTAGACAAATGAAATCGTTTACGAAGGGGTTGGCCACTGTAGGTCGGGTTCGTCTCCCGGGCTGGGGCCCTCGCGACTCACAGAGTCGGTGGCTTGAGACGTTAGGTGAGATGGCGGCTAATCGAGCTCAGTGGCGTGAATGTTGTCGTTGTTTGGCCGAGTTGTCTGTGAAGTGAGTGCACTTAATGATGCGGGCAGTGAAAGCCGTAAGGAAGCTGTCTTGCTGATGACGCCTTACTTTCACTCACAGCTCGGTTGTTTGTTTGCAAGGTGTAGGCGCCTTGATGTATGTTTGAATATAGACGTAGCTATTTTTAGTAGTTAGGTCCACTTCCCTCCCCTCCTCTATTTTCTTCTTTCTTCCTATATAAGTTTTTTTTCTTTTTCTTTGTTCTTCGTGGTTGTGTGGCAGTCAAGCATCAGTGTGAACCACTGATGTATTGCTGTCTATGATTATGATGAGTCAGTTGATTTCAAAGTAATCATCAAGCCAATCCCGTTATTCATCCGGACCAAGAACTGCTGTTCTGATCACTGATGAATAGCAGGAAATCGTGACTTAAATAAATGAAGAATCACTCACAGTTGTCCGCAGCCGCATCATTTCCATAAACTTTCCAGTCAGCTTCTTTTCGAAAAGGCCTCAGTTTTATCACAGGGAAGGAAATTCATGTTGTCAGGCGTTTTTTTAAACTTGTTAATCTTACCTACTTTCTAATTTATCTGTCCCTTGTATGCAGAAGTAGATCGACACGGTGATGTAGCATCTATCAACGAATTGTTTTCTGGGTCCATCAAAATGTCATTATCATCAGTGATTACTCGTTTGGGCATACATTCTGAAGCATGGGTGGTGTTTAACGATCACTCGGTGAATTCTACAAATTCTTCCAACCTAACTGCACTTCCTTCACACACGAGCACATAATTTGACGCATGTACCTCCTTCTAAACAAGTGTTTATCATTGAAATAAAATAAACTGGCGTGTATGCAATTATAACCCCGGAATAGATTCCGAGTGTCATTTCCTCCACATTGCGATCTACATATATCGTTTGTTGACTACTTTCCAGTTTGCTACACAGAGATGTCTTTAATATTGTTTCTAGTGCATGTAAAACTAACCATAGGGGCTCTATAATCAAAGGAGAAAGATACGATTTCCGAAACATTATGAATGTCACAATTACTTGTGAAATTCAAATGAGTGGCTGCTTTGGAGGAATAGAAAGTTTTCCAGAACATGCGTAAGTGTTTTAAAGGAGATATTTTAGAAAACCTAGTTTGAGCTACCAGGAATGATAGTATACAGAATAATAAAAGTAATCAGTTCACATGCGGAGCTACTGACTATAATTGCAATACGATCACACAGAGATTGTGCAAGTCTTGACAATGAGATGAATCACAAATTTATCATGATTTTCACTGAACGCTTGCACCGAAAAGCAGGTGCATCAAAAGTAGCTATTTCAGCATCACACAACACTGCCAAGATCAGCTACACAGAAAGGGGACGAGTTGGTGCAAATGAAACTGCCGAAACATTTAACGAAAACCGCTTGCATACAAAAAGTGGAATGAAAGATAAACCAGTTTTTTGGGTAGGTTCGAAACAGGTTGCATAGCATAATTCGTTTGCACGCTTCCCGATTCAAACACCAACCCTAAATTCCTTATACACCGAGTTCGAATCAACAATAGTTGCTCACGTTTATGGTTGAAGAAGTCCATTCACAAACCAAGTCTCTACTAGTACACAACTGGAACAGAAATAACACATAATAGAATGATGGTTCTACGCACACGATTAACAACCGAGTAAAATGATTAGCCACGACAGCGTGCCTGTTAGATCATCATCGACACCATCTCAAGAGGCGCTGGTGAACATGTCAACATGAGGGGATGAAGTCGCCCAGGGACTCTGGAAGCAATGTTCGACACAACTGTTCACTGATTTTCAAATGCATCCTTCATGACACTTACAGATGGCATCATCGCAAGGTCACGTTTGATACGGCTGCACTACTCACCAATACGATGATTCGTGGCATGGATTATTTCGACAACGAACAAGTAAACACAAACCGACTAAAATGTGAGGTTAAGCATCCGCTGGTACAGGATGTAGAGTACTTCGGTAGACGCTGAGAAGCTCTTACGCTAGATGTCTGTCTGAACAGCCTCCTAGATCTGAACGAGACGACTAGTAGAACAACAGAGCCATGGATCTGCACACTGGGGTCGGTCGGCAATCAGTTGACGCAGAACTAATGTTACCAGTTGCTTACAGTATATGAAGATCTGCGGTTAGACATGCAAAGATCGGTATGCTGATTGAAGGCGCTTTTACAAGCGGCACGAGACCAGAGTCAATTGAGCTTGTACTACACTGATTTACATTAGCCTTTATCGTTAGATCGCATTACGCCCCAAGCAAACTGCGTCGTTAGAGCCACTGTCAAAAATTAGCACGAGTGAGCAAAATATCCATGAATGATAAGGATGTCTTGTTGCACCGCCACATAGCTATGAAAACGTGAACAAAAAAAGGATGTGCTGAATCTAAACAAAACCTCTGTTTCAACTAGCACGGTGCCTACAATGTGCGGACAAACAATGATATATTTGTAACTAAGTGTACAGACATCAACAGTCCATTTCAGCTGTGCTACCGAAAACCGAAATATGGATTGCACCTTTGGAAGCGCGTAGCTATTGTTCGAAAAAAGAGTACAAGTGAAAAACACTGTTGTTTCCGTATGATTACCATTGGGATAGATAAAATTACTTTACAAGTTAGCGCCAGCAATAAAATGGGACAGGGAAGGGTAGGGATGAACGATACGAGACCGGTGATGCAGTTCCGAAGGTTGGGATTGAGGGTGGTGGTAGTGGTTGGATCGGGGGCTCAACAGGGCGGTTGGTGTAAGTCAGGGAACGGTATGCAAGACCAATAGCAATCATCATTTAATCATCATTATGGTGAAGATAAGAATGGTAATAATAACTAACCGTACAAGCATACATTTACGCACACACAGAAATAAGAACTTGAATGGAAAAATAAATGAGCATTACTATACGACAGAGTGCACAGAGGGGAAGTTCCTGCGTGGGTTAGGTAAAAAAACTTGACAACAGATAGAAAGAAAAAAACGGCTTCTGCGTTGATGCTCATATGGTCCGTGGAATTTCAGGTGAATGGGCTGTTTCAGTTTTGAAAACGAAAGCTGTCAAATCACCACTGTATCCAAACAAACTGTTGCACGAAAACGGGAACAGATGACTAGACTGCGAAGCGCGTTCCCATAATCATCAGTCCGAACGGAAAAGTGTGAATAGCCAGAACAAACAGGTGACGACGTAAAACAGCAGTCATGATGTGCTGCAAGGACTAACACGTGGATGGAACCATGGGACAGACAACCACATAGGTCGCACGTATCACGGCACAGTACAGCTGTAGTTGAGATCGAATCCACAGGCACCGGAAGAGGAAAGTTATATATAAGCATGGAAATGCGCGAGATCCCGGTCAGAGTCAAGAAGAAAAAGGAAATGATCAAATGCCGGGGCGAAAACAATTGGGGGTAACAAGATCAAAGTGACGAATAGAGTCTCTGTCTGTTTGTCTGTGTGTGTGTGTAGACATGGTGGTGCGAAATTCCGAGGCACTTATGCACACAGTGTAAGGGCAACAAGAAAGTAGATACACGAGGAGTTCAACCAGCGGGGATGGCTGTGAATGAGAAGAAAACATCAATAAAGCGTGACCATAAAATCCGGTATTGGTCGCGCTATCAGCAAATCAGTGCATAATAGGCATTTCGAAGGACAGTAAATAGTTATACTACCACGCTTTTTAAAATCATAAGTAATCTGATATCTTGTGGCTGAATAAGCTTCCGCACATATTCCGTAATTGCTCTCGACATCAGAACCGACCCATAAACTCCATCGAATTCGGAATGAACGGCAAAAATAGCCTGCAAATGATTTGTTATCTCCGAACACTAAGTGAACCTTACACACAAACTCAATATGTATAGAACGGACCATACTCTGTAGTATACTTACCAAACCGATTTCCATATCAAAGCGTTTGCTACCAGCCATATGAAAAGTCGCACCATTCAGAAAACCGAACTTTTAAGTTGAAAGGCATTTAACAAACTGTTTGTTTTCGACATACTCCATGGTAACCTCCTCAGTTGATGACCATCTTCAGCCACACCCATAGACCTTGTCACTAAGATTCATGCGAGCGCTCAAAAGAACCCAACTGGCCACTCGAAACTGCGACAGCGCCAGATCAACAACCAAGTCTCAAAGTACGCATTGTATTGGACTAACAGTAACTCATGGAAAACACAAGACGTCATCTATTTGAGTGGGGATGTCTGAAAATACGCGGCTTTCCAAGGTGCTACAACGTTAGGTCACAATATATGATAGCGTATACAAAATGAGATGAGGGCATAGTGAAACAGGATGGTTTTTTAAAATACTACTGTGTAAGGATGTCAAACATGATAGATTTGAGTGTAAGAGATCAACAGTTGATTGGTCAACTGTCAGTATGCTTGAATCTATGCAACAGATGGAAACAATCTACCATATCGTTAATAATTGAGGTCGTTACCACCCAGACATCTCGACCTCAGAATTGCAGAACTGAACACTCATCGGAAGTACACCATTATACACTACTCAGCAATGTTGACAAGTTTCTTGACAGAAATAAAAAAGAACAAAGCATACGCGGTCGGGACAATGAAAACAAGAAGAGAAGATCGGGAAAAATATCTGCTTGGCTAAAATGCCTTACAAAATCCGACAAGGTACAATGCTGTGAGTAATAGTGAGTCTACGTCCAGAACAGTCTTAGTTCTTCTGTGTCACCTTATTTCGCCCAGTATGTGAATCAATTTGTTTTTCGATAATTTCGCTTTCATTGAAACATTCCTCACCACTATTGTAATCAGCAGTCGTATCAGTACCATCTAGTGAGGCTTATAACCACTAGGCATGAGTGATTTTCGAGCCATATCCAATATACGCTCGACAGTGAACTGTAAGAATATGAGCAAATCTGTGTGTGTAGTTGGTTAACGATACATTGAGTCAATTGGCAAAACTATAGCGAATTTACGTACTTGTGTGAGAATGGCCCAACGTCGGAAAAATACCGTAGAACAAAAAAAACAAGTGAATCCGGGGCGGAGAAAGACAAGTCATCGATCCACTAGACTGATCGGTTACAATTGACTCTCAGAAAGATGATCGTTTTGTTCATCAAGGTTGACACCCAATGTAGCCTCGGTCGAAGAGAGTCGCAGAGGCAACAGTGGTACCGGAGTTGGTGGGGAAAATGATGTAGAACCAAAAGTCAACGTGGTCATCGCTGTTACTAGACGTCGCGAACGACTAACACTGGCTGGTGAAGAGGTGTAGCCAGCAGGAACTACATTTGCCGTAGTGACAGCTGATACAGTGTTCAGTCGACTGAACTGTAACGAAGAGAACAAAAACGGTATCATGTGTAATTGACCATACGATCAGACAAAGCAGATGATGTGGTAACACGACTGTTTAAGCAAGACTTTATAATTGACTAATAATAATGGAAAAGAATATAAATAACAGTTATGAATAAGGGGTGAGATAAGTAATGAAACAGTCGATTATAACAGTCGACAGTTTGGTTGCACTCATATGAAACAGCCGCAACTAGTATGTGTGGGAATATGAATTATAATTCAGTAACTAGTTAACTGGATCGCATCAAGTTGAAACCAACGAAATCAGTGGTTTTGCAACAATTCTTAGAGACGTAAGTCAGGCTTTGGACCAGGACGGTCATCAAACTAGATGCTTATGGGGGTGTGTGGAGCGGATACCGGTGCGAATGTACTAGTCGACAGTTTGCATTGCTAGCTGCAACAAACATGCTCCAGAAGCAATGACCAAGTAAACAGATCAGAAAGCATGAAGTGTAACGGATGGTTCATGATTACTACTAAGCAGTAGACACACGAGAATCAAAGGCCTCGATCAAAGTTGAAAACGTCACCAACGATTAAAGCTTCAGCATAAGCCGAAGCAAATGTCTGTCCGTCAGTTCACATATCATCCAAAAGAATAAACGTATGCAGTTGATAATACTCAGCCTAAATCAGAACATAGAGACGCTTCAGAGGAGACGATACATCCTCAAGAAGCAGCACCTAGATGTGAAATAAATGAAAAAACACAGTCCGATAACTCTGACTTCTGCAGTTATGTTTAGAAGTATTGAGGAGAAGGATGATGGTGCTCCCTTCACCCGATCAGCTGTTGTGATGGTTTCCAGACCAAAAATAACTGTGAAAATGTTATTGCATGTTTATACCACAGTCCTACGTTGTAGTTTCGTGGGAGCGGCAGCAACAAGGAGAAGCGTCAACGTGTACATATGTGAACCCAAAAAGGACAGGAAGACATACTATCGACTGCATGAAATATATTTGTAGCACCTACACAGTAAAGCTGTCCTTCCTCTGGTGTACAGATCAACCTTAAATTGTGTTCAGGGAGGTTCCCGTTAATTTTTAAACCATGTAAATTGTAATCCTCAGCATTTATCTTTTAAGCAGCAATTAGATTGCGGTTATAGTATAAAGGTTCCACAAAAACAAGATTGATTCTAATAGCTTTGAGTAGAATCGAAACCCTATCCCAAAAATAAATGCATTTCGTCAGATAACGAATACTACCTTTAGTTGCGAATGTGATTCATCACAGCTAGGCAACAACACTGCACTGCTTGCAATGACCATAACCTGATATCCAAGTATTAGATATTACGTATTTAGACGTAAATTATATCATGGCTCTATTGGGTTGAAGTCTGCATAATATTGTGAGCCCACCAAACCCGATACATTTGCAGTATATAAAAAAATAACGAAAATCACGTAGGGAGTCAAGCATGCAAGCTGATCAGCGTCGAAGGTTTCGTAATATTTCTAACAATAAAACATGATACGAATTTACAGCCCACATGGTCGAGCAATATGTGACGTCTTTACAGATACACAATGTGGTGTGCTATCCGACAATACAAACGTTGGCAAGTTTTAATACTGCTTCGGTAGCACACTGATGTATTAGAAACTAGTATATGTGACTGACCAGGAACTGGTGAACTGCCAATCCTAATCACAACACCAATTCAATCATTCCATGAACATTTAGACCTGCGGAGCAACCGGGATTTTCGTCGATATGAAATGCATACTACTCACGTTTGACTGCAGCTTTCGGATTCGGCTAGACCATATAACTAGGTCACTGAGCAAAGCAGCCCTTGTTAGAGCGCATCAGCGATATATAATCCCCGTGTCATTATTGAGATTTCAATTCCGGTTCATCATTTCATGATGCAACCATAATGACGGTGACGGCACAGATCTCAACAACATTTAATTTGATAACCACTACACAGCTTCCAATTGAAATAGACCTAGAAATACATGGAAGCTTGATCAACATACAAATCATCCTCGGTAGAAAACATGGAAGAATCCGCAAACTCGGGGATAGTGACAATTATCACGAGGGGCACAGCCGCCTGCTGCATCACATTTATGGAGTATCGTCACACTCCGAGTAACCCAATGATTTCCAAATAAGATAACGAGTATTGCGAAATGCCTGGTGATCACATAATGACAAGCGAAACAAACGAACAAGCTATGGCAAACAGTGTACGAGGGAACGCAACAGAGTTCAGGGAAATCTACGGGAAGATTGTTGAAGATCCTCTGTTACATGACCTGCTCGCCGTACCTGTTAACTACCCTGTCTAGCTGGTGTGCACACTCAACCTGCTTGTGATAACCACAACCACTGAAGTGACCGGTTCACGATGCACCATCAGGAGCTCCCGATTGAAAATGACCGACAGGGGGTTAGCAATTACTTCGGCGTAGTGACTTCCTGTTGGATCGTCCCTACTACAATTGTGCTTGATCTTTAGGCTTGGTTCCCGACTTGTGAAGAAGAAGACATAAAGATGAAAACCGTTTTCGAGAACAAACTAAATTAGACTACCGCTACTCTGAATAAATGGAGTAGGCAATAAAGAAAAAAACAGGCAGAGTCAGTACAAAAAGAGTGAATCAAACCCAATGACCATATATGGCCATCATGGCGTTAGAACAAACTAAGATACGAATCGTCAATAATCAAACGAGAAAATACATTTCAAATAAAGTTGACCCTGGATCGAACGACCTTGTGCGATTCGCTTTGTCTGGTTCGTTAAGAGATGCGCCCCTTAACATTCCCACAGCTTCAGGTGACACTTGGTTGTTAAGCGCGCATTAAGCGTCATAGGAGGCTGAAGAGGATAAGACCATCTCGAGTCGGTTTTTCATAGATCCGCTGCGACATTGACAAGTAAAAGTCATAACTCAATCACTGACGCAAGTCGCGCGAGCGTACATATTTGCAGTCAGATAGAGCGAGTGAAGATCTGTGAGAAGACACGATCTGAGTTGATCAGCCAGATGGTTGATACTTTGCCAATCGCTAAGTACTTAAGATAACCCAGTTTTACATGTTTAAGAGGAGGTTTGCGTAATCTTGATATACCTGGCTGGACGCAAGTCTGTTCCAGGCTGCGAGTTGCAAACGATGACCGGTAGAAAAGTGAACCATCGTTTAAATGACTGGCCAGTCTGACGATGGTAGGTGACCACCGATACACGTCAATGCTAAACGAAGCGTACCAAATCACACCTGTTAACTTCAACGAGTAGACCTTGAAGGCGCAGAGTGACGTACAGATTGCTCTCCTTCTTTCATGTTACTTACGAGAAAAAATATGATTCCAATGACAATAACACAAGCGGGACAAACCGACACTCACGTCAATGTGTGACAGAACACTCGCCAAAGTGGTTGATTGAACGACTGATTCAGTCGAGTGGACAATCACAACACGAAGTGAAAAACTCGACTTAATCGGCAACAGGGCGTACCCAGTCAATCAGTAACGATATTGAACCAGATAATTCGGAACGACACCAGGAGTACAAAAACTTCACATTTGGACTCAATCACTCAGTCAACATAATGTCGTATGGAATCCAGCAAACGATGTAGATAAAGTTGGCTATCCACGCAAAAGGAAATTCAAGCTGGAATTAACAAATGCAGTTTGGAAATTGCTACAAAAATTGGTCAGACAGTGGTTGCTAACACGTGCACCTCTGAGCAAAACGGTAATAGGGTTATTCACCGTCAGTTTCATGGTCTCGGTGCTTGCCTAGACGTTTAGGTAACAAACGTGTATCTGTAATAAGAATCGATCTCTACTGTGTAAGACCACTAATCCAGACGACCATTTGGTTCCCCAGGGTACGAAAACCTGACAAAGATCGCCTTGAACACTTGACTGTAGTACTCCAGCACAATCCGACACCTTTACCGAATGTGCATGAATACCCCCACTCACGCGCATCGGTTGTAATAACAAATTCCGGTAACGTTAACTCGGATTTAAAAGCGTCAGCAGGTTCGTAGTTGGAGTGCTGGTTATTGTATTAATTGTTTTTGGCTCAAACAATCGGTGTTTGATCAAAGATCAATTCACCCTCCCTCTGACTTACTAGGTAACAGCTAATACATGAACCAAATAACGTCATGTTCAGCAATGGAGATGCTCACATCATCTGTTCATCTTTTTAAAACAGAATCGTGACTCATCAGTTGGTGTATACTCAGTTTTATGAATGTGTGCGTACCCCTCATTAATTGCATTTTTTCTGATAACCTTTCCAAAAATTTTAGACTTTCTTCCAGGTGAAGACAATTTATTGTCTCTTATCAATGAGACTGTGGACAGTTTCACCTACTTGGGTAGCATTATCTCGTCAGCTTGTAATATTGCTGATGAGATCAACGAGGATAGCAAAGGCACGAGTTGCCTTTGCCAACCTGCGTCATCTGTGGCGTCGGAAAGACGTTCGATTGTCGCTGAAAGGAAGAGTATATAATGCTTGTGTACGTTCTGTTTTGCTCTATGGTTCGGAAACGTGGCCTGTTCGCAAGGAAGATATCAACAAGCTTGCTGTATTTGACCATCGTTGTCTCCGCCAAATAGCCCACATTAAGTGGACTGATCGCGTGAGCAATACGGCAGTTCGCCGGCGCGTATTCCGGAACGCTCGGGATGCGCGATCGATCGGTCAACTACTCACGTTGCACAGCCTGCGATGGTTAGGTCACGTACTCCGTATGCCAGCTGAGCGTTTACCGTACCGGGCATTATATACTGAGACCACCAACAGTTGGGTGAAACCACGTGGTGGTCAAGCGACAACGTGGTCACGAAATATGAGAACCCTGACTGCTCCACTGAGTAAAGTGGGTAGGTGTCGCCTGCCTGGATGGGGTCCTCGTGATCACTCAAACCGCTGGTTGGAGACGCTATCCGAGATGGCGGCGTGTCGCAGTCAATGGCGTACCTGCATCCATACCATTTCTAGTTCTTCCGCTTAGACTTCTATTAATTTTCAACCTTCTTAGTAACGTTTTCTTCCACGTCACTGTTGAGGTGAGCGGCAGCCCGAGCCACAGTACCTTTTGGTCAGGCTCATGGCTGATATGATGATGATGAGTTTACTGTTACAGCAATTCAAAGCATGCAAATTTGTTTGTCTTTACACTTTTAACTGATTCCGATCAGCCTAACCTTTCCAAATGTATATCCCCATATTTTCAATTTGATTTCAACGAAAATACAGCAGTACCAAGAGAAAACGGCAATTCCGTTATCCTCTACGTAGCTTCACTTTTCATCGATTCCGAAATCAATGTGAAGAAATTGATTTAGTAACTTTTAAAATGTTGTATTCGTTGAAGACGTGATCACGTAAATGAATAATATTTATTTTCTGAGGTTAACATAATTTACCGCGAGGCGTGTACAACTTTGATGTTGTGTGAGATGTGAGCTCCCCACAGCTGTCAACAATGTAGATTAGTATGTCATGATTGTTGTGAGAATCGGTGGCAACTATCCAGGGTGGCTGGGTGAAACTCACGAATCGTACGAATATTTGCGAAGAGTTACTGTATCACACTACACAGTATTATTTAGGAAAAGAGTTAGTTTTTATCATGACAGAAAATCAGAAGGTACGAACTGAATGTAAAATTCAGCCTGCCTGATATCATAATAAAGCACACGTGCACCCCACACTCTGATTCCGGAAAATACTCCGATGTCCTCAAAACTGTAGCTGTTCGTTACCTCAGTGGGATACGGACATAGTCGAAGAGAAACCACACACGTTGGATAGCGTTCTTCAATTCATTACCACAAAGTTCAAGACACAAAGTGCCAGAAAGCCCACCAGAAGTGTTAACTTACAAGTTTAAGGATTTGGTGGGCGGTGATCAGGTTGGATCGTTCACACTGGAAGACAAAACGCAGCATATCTGAGATGGTTCGGACCCAAAAATATTGCTTACGCAAGTAGCTTGTGAGCTCGCGGGACAGGTTCTTGTGGACGACGAGTCTACAGCAGGAATGGTACTCATGTACGGCGCCGGATGAGACTGCAACGGACAAATTGACGTCGATAACTGGCGTGGTGGAGTGGGGATAGCGGAGGCTGAGATCAAGTAGTTTGACTGACAGCACGTGCAAGTCGTTGAAGAATTTGAACGATTTGTTTGGAAGAAATTCAACTGAACACATCATAATGCGAGACATATGGGGACGGGGGATGGAGAGAGAGAGATGTATCAACAGTTCGCCAATGTCTGTTGTTGATAAAGAGAACATTGCTGAATGCTAACAAACACTGTCAAAAAATGGACAGGATGAGCTTCGGCGCTCAAGTCGAACATGCAGGCCAGACATGCGAGAAACACGGCAATCAAAATTACATTGCTGTAGGTAACTTTTGTTCAACATCCGTGAATCCTTGAGCGAGCGACCGTCACATCAATCAGAACGTCCTGCATGATTCCGCCTGACCGAACTCCACATCTCTGGCACTGTACACGACTGAACAACAACAGTAAGAACGCAATCACTATGAGTGTGCTCTGTGAATATCATTACTTTTGTTCGTGAACATAGTAGCAACGAGGTCAGTAACATCTGGTGAGGACCGCTGCACCGATACGTCGTTGTACGCCGTTGAGAAGCACCGCGGGTGTATCAATACAGCTTTGCAATACTGGAAAACTCACATCATCAATCAATCGCTTACTACACAGTTTTTACACGGGCACTTCATCGAGATGAAATCACGATCCGGTGAATCGCCTTACACCTAGTAATCGGTTACAGAATGTTGCTGTATTGGTAGATCAAAATGCCAAATTCGATGTGTTCAGTCATGTGAACCAACAAAAGTCACAACAATTGGACGAATGAACCATATTCAACAATGATAAGGTCAGCGATGGCATCAATAACAAAACACAACAATAAACATTTTATACAGTTCGAATGAATAGCCATTCAGCCGGTGTCAGTATGGAAAAGTGTCAATTCAAGAGGAGGCAATATAAACACACCACATAAACAGTTGATTCGTATGTGCAGAGCGTTATCAATCACCTTGTCTATTTGTTGTCCAAGGATATAAGTAAGACCAATATGAAGGACAGACTAAGGTAAAATCAACCATCAGCTAGAGTGGCATTAGATGAGTTTAAAACTGTGCAAACACGGATAGAATAAAATGTACAATTAACAATCAAAACGGAGAAGAATAAAAAAAAAGCATGCTAAATCGAGGTATCCAAGAAAACGTTAACGTGCGTATAGAATTATAGTGCTAAGCCGTTAACTCAATCATACCACGTAACACTCAGACAGTCCGATGCGAATTCGGATGCAAACTTATGGCACCGATTGATAAACAGATTCGGAATTTGCAATTGTAACGTTACAACCGTCTTCGAAACTTGGGTTAGCTCTGACTACATCAAGCGGCAACACCCAAAAACAATCAGACATGTTTCATTCTTCATATACGAACCACAGCTTCTGGGATGGTAGAGATTAGTTACATACAGATTTTTCAACATTGATATCTGCGTCCAATCGCATTCATCGGCTGACGTAAACAGGCAACTATTGGGAAATTAAGGAACGGTTTTCTAACAAATCACATTCCGACAACACAAAAATTTGGACAGCTTGATTATGTATTGGGAATGTCAACATTCGTACAATTTCACCCAGAGTATAACAAGGAAGTGGAGGCAATCAATGGTCAGTCAGAAACCACAGACTTAGCAGAGTGAGGAACACGAGACTCATCTGCATGAGAGATGACAGATAAGCAAACTGTGGCAATATTGTTGCTGTCTCATTGATCAGTAACCTGTAAAACAAGAAGAACAATGAGGCTGGATGGTGGGAACCGCAGACGATGCTTTGCACACTGAGTTCAGTCGTCTGTTTGTATCAGTACGTCGTTCACAACACCGTTTTAATAAACGGAATTTTGGGAATTTCGTGCATTAACCCTTCCATCCTTTCGTACACTCTCTGATAAGGATGAATATTAATCTTGTTTATTCACATTAACAAGATCACAATACAACAAAGTACAATGCGGGAGAGTAGCTGATGTAAGAGACCCGATTACTTGGGTTGACTGTGTTCAAACCATCAACATGAAACGTATGTCCCTGCGTAGCGTCTGACCTATTTAATGAATTACGAAGCCATGCTAGGAGGTCAAATCTTTCATATTAGGACTATGTTATTCACAGATTTTATAGCGTCAAATGGAATCCACTAAATAATCCATGAGGTTGACCGCCCCATTGATACTTCATGTGCAGTCAACGCTGGAGTCCACTAACGCTGCAGTTCAACATCGCAGTTATATTACTGACGAGTGGCGTGATATAGTTATTAATTCTGAAGAGATAGTAGGCTAGCAAAACTGACGGTGAGAAAGGATAGTAGGCGACACTTACTTCATGTGCACAATACAGATCTAATCCACTGGAACCAAGAAATACTATGGAACCAAATAGGAGGGATGATTCAACACAGATTCTAGCCACAGGGAGATATCATTTTAGTGAACACTGCTCATTTCATTGTAGCGTTGAATACGGTTGGGGGAGGGACGAAAGGGTCACCGACGGAAACAACAGAGAGAATATAGTCGAGATTCAGAACGTGTGTCACGGTACTGTACTGCTCCAATGACAATTAGCAACTCAGCTGACCAGATGAGCCAGGTTCCTCAAGGGTTATCCGTCTGAGCGTTGCGACCAACTCGTGACATAACAGTCCGTTTGGCTACCGGGAACATTGAATACACCTTAATACAGTTAGGTGCAAGGTATTGCTTTACACATAATCCTTTCTCCGAGGCAACAAGTTTGTTACAACCATCGAAAAGAATTTTCTTCTCTCCGAAATGCGTTGCAGGAAAAAAACATTCTGTAACTGAGTCCGTTGCTGTGTTTGCGAACCGCCTTCTTGAAGACGCTTCCGTGATGTTCAGTGCATTGGTTCAATAACAACTTGAGTTGAACAAACAAGTTTTACCTAGAAATACGATGAGGGATATACATTCACCTTAGCGATAGTGTACGGTGGTGGACAAGAGGTATAATATAGACTTCGTTCTTCGTCGCCCCCAGTGAAATTGTATAAACTGGGCCACTGTTCTGGGTCAACAATATACTACAGATGAATTAATCATTATGTATGCAATCGTCCATCAACAAATGTGTCTATGCGTAACGATAACAATCGACTCACTGACGTTTTAGCATCATGTGAGCAATTCAAATTTCACGCAACAAGTACTGACGCGTTCAAGTGTGGAACACAGCACAGGAGCCTGTTGGGATAGCGTCATAAGCAGACAAACTGAAGTGCAGATTCTACGTGGAAACTTAGGATATCAAGCCTACGATTCAAATGTCTCAGCTATAAGAAACTATCAACTAGACTGAAACGGTTTGCAGTCTTTCACTGTTGTCACTAGCCAACTATCTGTTATTTTATTTGCATAACCAAGTGTGCTCGCAGTATGTTTGATACAACATGACTACGTTTTATGTTCTTAGTGCAAATCATCGCCTGTTTTGGACCCTTCAAGCTGTTGACTCCTCTGACTGACTCAATCTGCTTCATTCGGAATCTTTTCTCAACAACATAACTGACGCACACACACTCATTCTAAACTGCACATTCTTAATTAATCCAATTCTTTCATCCCGTACAACAATGAATTTCGTCTGATTGCGAAATCGTGTCGTCGACGGGGGACACATACTTCGAAAAATCTCAAACCGCTGGTTAGAGACGCTATCCGAGAGGTAGAGTAATTATCAGAAATGAAGTTCGGGAGGGTCCTGAGGGCTAAATTCGATAGGACATTTGGGTAGGAATCAGCAGTAGCGTGTTTTCGCCTACCAACCTGCTGTATGCAGTAGATAGGACGACCCGGTGTATACTGCGAGACGGCCGATGCAATACGGAACTGCTTGCCCTGTGATTATTCATGGTTGTATGTGGGCTCAGATACTGCCAGGATGTCCAGACCTAGACAGGAGAACGATTAGGATTCTAAATCAAAGGCTTTGGCTCAAAAGCCTGTACCGCAAGGCAGCGGTTGGGATGGCAATATACCAGAACTGGTACTTTTT
>LOND01000644.1:28089-68686 GCA_014220965.1 Paragonimus kellicotti | reverse complement strand
AATCAGGATACTCGCTGTATACGCCATTAATTTGAAATCATTTTCTACATCACGTCACCTCATTACAAAACTTACGGATTTTTGCATACCGCCCCATTTGTTGAAATGTACTCTGATAGCTTCTTCGGTTTTCTGAAGAAAGATCCCAGGCATCTCATCCACAAAAGATTCTAGCCTGATGGAGCAGCCGCAACACAAGCACACAGTTTAGCAAAGTTATTGCCAAGTAGTATTTGAAAGCACATACACAATTTCTTGACAAAATCTGTCGTGATAAGAGCCATCTAAAATTTCCAGACCTAATCCTACACACTACGTAAATGTTCAACATGACCGACCGGTAGGTTCCTAAACACTAGTACCCAAGCGTATCATTCTTCAGTTACTCGTTAGCTAATGGAAATTTAAAGCAGCCCCAGATCTACCCTTCTAGAGCTCACTTACTCAGATTGTACAACAATAAATTCATTGGCCTGTGGTTCCATTTTTAGTTCAACCACACGTACGTTATATATACATCTAGATGTGTATTATAGACAGTATATTATAGGTTGTAAGGGGCAAATTCTTGAATTAGCTTGATTACAATCTTCGTGGATTTTCGGGCAACCTTTTATCAACTGAATTTCCAGTCACCTCGCTTACATTTATGGGATTGTTCCATTTTTGTTTTCGTACTTCAGCAGAACAACTATGATTTTGTTTCCTGTGCTTCGTGGCTGTGAACAGGATCAACTTTTGAGAGCACTTAATGTAATCCTCGTATCACCCAACTTTGCCTGACTGCTTTAAAGGAGTACCAGATAGTCGGTTAACGCACTAATGCTATTAAATACCTGTCTCTTATACAAATCGAGTCGAAGTTAGGACTTTACACACTAACAGAAAAAAAAACAAAGCATAGGATATGGGGACTTTTTGCTAGGCATCCCACCCGTAGTTTATAGTTACATCACAGTGCTATCCCTCAAAATATTGTATCAAGGAAGACGAGAACTTGCTTGCTTGAACAAATTTCCAAAGGAGTACTATGAGTGACATAAGTATTCGACAAAGGCCACCTCCAAGGAACCCATCTCAATCAGAATCATTCTTATAGCAATGTGTCACACCCCGGAGACTTCCAAATAACCGATTTATTGAGTACAAGAGTATCGCAAATCCACTATGCAAGTGACTATACTGCTAGTGGTCGTTAGGCAGTCGCGAAGATTGTCTTCGATAAAGACCAAGGGAAAGCTGAGACCTGAGCGACTTAATAGTAGCATAAGATTCGAAAGTTGCGTCAGATCAACGCTAAACGAGGCACAAAACAACAGTGTTTGCAAACGCCAGATTAGTTGGCAAGCCGGCTAGATGTCATCCGATATCCGGACATTAAATGGGCGTAAGAGCGCATGAAAATTCACCGCATGGACAGGTGAGCTGCAGCACCAAGAAGAACATGGAAGAAAACTCACCACAGACACAGCTGTACGGACACAAAAAAATATAATTAATTCCATCTAGCCGCGAAAGCTAAGCTATGATTTTTAAAAGCTTTTCTGTTAAGTGAATAACTACGAATCTCGTACTACTGCACTCCGGGAAATAACTGATTCAAGAGGAAAAACAGAAATGAAAGAGGGCTAGATCATGTACAAATTAAATGCCATACGCAGATAATTAGTCAATTGAACTAAAATTTCAAGTTGAACATCACCCACAATTGATCGCAGCTGTCGCATTCCCATAGACTTTCCAGTCGGCCCCTTTCGAAAAGAAGCACTAGACTCGAGTTTCGCTCTCATTAGAGCTCGTCAGTAGTGCATATCCTTGCCACTGCCGGGACTAGAACTCCGGCCACGCTTTCATGAGGCAACCGTGTTTACTAATCAGTGAACTAAAACTGACGATCAACAAAAGGACACCATGCTAGGAGTGATCATTTTGGATAACTATGATGTAAATGGTGAAGAAGTCAAGCAACACGCTGGATTGCACTAATTGAATAATATTATGCTGTTCACATTAATGCGGAACAAACAGAATAACAAGGCCACAGACTCGTGATCACAAGCTTTAGAATCAATAGATATGAAATTGCTCCGTAGTGGGCCTATACAAAAGTGTGGACATCTAAGAAGAATAGAAAACACATTATGACGATACCAAACACGATTGGTTCCAGAGCTAGTTCACCCAGTGTAAGGTGTGATACGAACATTCTTATAACTCAACAAAATGCGTACAAATACTCCGTCACCAGCAACCGTTTCATATAGTCATGCTACAAATCACCACGACGAAAGTTCGGACATACCGTATGCTGTCTGGGTGATGGGTGCATTTTTACAGTGGAAACAAGGATCCTTGTGAAAACATATTTTACCAGTAAAGTACACCGTAGCCTCGCTTCCTACAATATCCTTTTGTCGTTTTAGATTGAATCTATAATTTTGTTTGCCTTTCGGTGATAAACCACTTAATTACACACTTTCACATGTATCTATGCAAATGGTAAAAACTACACAGACAGGTGGTTGACAAACGTGAACACGCGATGAACAAAAGTCTATAGAACTCAAAAAGCACGCTTTTGCTACTAGATTGAGAATTTAAACAACACTGTTTAAATATTTACAATTTCTCGGTTTGCCAAGCTCAATTGTCCGGGGTTGGGGATTGGAAATGGGCTTCGCTGTTCATCCGTCAAAGCAATCCATTTTCCTGAGCAGAGGCTGGTTAAAGATTGACTGAATTCCGCAGAAAGTTATAACGTTTGACTGTTTTCACTTTTCCGCATTCATATGTCTTCCACGTTCGTATCTTCCATGCGCTATCCCAGAACAGTCTTCGAACACAGTTCCTTGATTATTCAGCGGGGGTTAACAGAAAACATACATTCTTAACGATTATGTGAGTAACGCACTAAAGCACGTAACCTTTTCGGTTACCTTAGCGTGATGTGAATTTTTGATCCGAAAAAGGATGCTGACGAGGATCACTAGTTTTCCAGATTCAACCATGTCAGATAGACCAAAGAGAAACAGTTGGACGAAAAACAGTTAGGTTCAAAGAGTTGTGTGCCAGATTACTGATTGGATATGAGTGCTTGGATGGCGAGGCACGGTTTCTGAGTACACAGCAAAACTGTATATATAGTTGCAGCACTAGATTAGAAAAGATGATCACCAGCGAGGAGAACCCAGGCCGTCCATTGGTTTGCAATGACTACAAGTTTATTATTTTTCACGGCTGAAGAATTCGTACTAGTCTGCAGATGTAGCTGACAAAACATCTACTGTGCGCAGCAGCAACCGGAATGAGACGGTAATGCCTTATTCATTGCACCCCTGAGTTGGGGTGGCAACTCACTGCCCAGTGGGTCAGACATTTAGATTACTGGCCTAATGTAAGTAACAAGCTTGAAAAGTCTACGTCCTGTTGCTTCACAAGTCACACTTCGGAGTCAGAAGCAACGGATGGCGTCATGCAATAAAACTGTTTTCCATGTCCCACAAGTCCAGCAGTTGAGTCAGGAACTCCAACAGAGTTTGCTCGGTACAATAATCTTAAAAATAGCCCATCCGTTTTATCTACTAAAGCGAGTCTGGCGTATCGTGCACACACCCGAAGAACAACATGAAAGTCTGGTTCAAGCATTTTGGAAGCCCACTGAACCGTAAATAGCTTGTCACAACAAGATTCCGTTTTCCAAGCCGGTTATGTAATTCGAATATCTACAAACTATTGTTTGCACATGATAGAGTGCACTAACATATACACCTCTAATGAAATACTTTTGTTTTACATTTTCAATGACATTCTACCTAACTTTAATAGTATCACTAAAGTCTCCTCACTCTCTTCGTTTCAAAGAAATAACAGTGTCATGTTTATTCTAGCCTTATCATCTGAGATGATCAGTATTAGCCAGCCGGATTACCAAGGCCAGTCTCATTCTGGAAGATTTACACGGGATATGAGGTATATAAATGGAACAGCAAACAATGTGGCGTAAACCACTTGTGACGTCGATTATGTGCGGTCACCCTTTGGTTCTTGTCACTACGACAGGTCAATCCAGAAACGTATGCTGTTGTTGTGAGAGACAATCAAACAACTGGAAAAGATCACAAGATTATTTGTCTATCGATAAACAACATCAAGGGGAATGCCAAAATAAAATAAAAGTTTACGTCCATTATTTTTTTTCGTCACAAAAAAGGCAGAAATAACATGTGAACTAGTTTGGAATAATTTTCCGGTCAGCTAACAAACATCGATGGCGTCTATCAATGGAGTGTTAATTTCTTGGAAAACTAGTTTACTAGTATAACTACTTCCAAAGGAGTACAGGGTGGTAACAAAACCTAAGTAACGCAATTTGCCCGTCTGTTACACATGAATCCGAAATCCATCATAAAAAGTTCGTGAATAAATAACTAAATTCTTCTATCGGTTGCGGCGTTACAAAAAGTTTAGTTGCAGAGTGTACATGAAAATTGACAGTTTCGCAAAGGTCCCGGTACAGACTGCATTAGTGACACAAAAACTATGCCTGCTAGAAGGGTCACATGACTGATTACCATTGGGTACTAATCATGAAGACATCGATCAATAAATAACGCCTACGTGATGAATAACGCCGGTAATTTTGCACTCCTCGAAATGCCACAGTTGGAAAAGAATTATGTTATTGCATGTAGGTAAACGCGTTCCAGTGTACGATAGACCGGTGTGTAAATACAGACGTCGAAAACTATCATCGTTTTTCACCTATTGAACAACACGGCCTCAAATTCTGAGAGATTAATCAACCATGAATTCTTCATTTGGAAGAGATAAGTGTAGGTTAATCCGATAAGTATCCAGCAGAGCCCGGAACGTTTCAGGAAATAATCAGACCGGTGAAGTAAACGGCTCAACAAGGATTACACAGCTAGTACTATGAAACTCTGTCACTGAGAGGCTTTCTGCTAATCGACATCAAACTCGGTGAGACTGAGGTTAGTTAACAACGTCAAGTTTCATAGACGCTGACGTGTTTAGTCTGGAGATGCAACTGACAGAGTGAAGAGAATGTTTCAATTAGTCTCTGAGGGGCATATTACGTGAACAGTTTGGGTGACTTAACGATGCTATATCGGGAGCGAAATGGAACAGTCCATATTATCACACTGGGAATTAATTTATCGTCAAGGACTGAGGGACAATCGTACACGGTTTTCATTTGTCATTAACGCCAAACAGCAACAGAAACATTATACAACGGGAAAAACTAGCTTCTGTTGAATTCACGATAAACTAAACACTCCGGCAATTTATGTGACTGCTGGTGATATGGACGGAAAAAGGGAGCATTCAACACTTGAAGGGGTGGTGCAGGGTGGTACGTTCAGCCTTCGGCTCGATGCACTGGTAAGCGTACTGAGACTATGCGCATCTCACGGACACCAAATATGTCCTAGACATAAGCCAAGCGATTACATACACCTTTATTGTGGCATAGCTTTCTAACAAATCTACCACTCGGGAACAAGGAGAGAGAACGAACCACAAAAATTCACCACACAGTAAAGCTTGTCAAATTTTCCAGGTGATAACAGATGCATGATACAAAACAGCACTGAACAGACGTCTCAACAATTACTTGAACCGGTTGCGAAGTGATTAATTACAAAAGAACATTTCAATTATAACGGAAGGGAATTTCTGATGGTTCTGCAAGGAAGATATGAAAAAGTCGACTGATCGACCAGAAACCAAAGAGAACAACGACCAATGATAATTGAAACACGAAAATATGAAGATTTTGCAAAACGATCAAGAGGATCGCTGACCGAACGACATGAACAGTTAAAAAGGTAGTGTTGTCACAGTATGGACAAGTGATATGTTCCCCGATTCTCAGCCATTGAAAAGCAATTGGTAGGAGTACATACGAAAAAGATGGTTCATAAAAATACAGCTTTTCGTGGCCACTTGGAAGATAGACTGAGCATCTTAAATGAACCGCTAGAATGACACAACCGAGCACACTTAGCATTGGCAGATGGAGTGCTCGGTGACAGCATTCCAGAGGACCCAAATTCGGAAATCGAGGAGGTTGTGGAGCTCGAAATTACTGTAAAGTGATAATGTTTCACTTTTTGATCTAATGGCTTCAGCTATCACAAAACTGCAGGTGATGAACCAATACACGAATTGGCCATGTACCACAAGGAAGAGTAAAAAATTAAATACACAGGCAGTATGCATGTGAGGAGCATCAATGAGTATCGTGGTTCAGGCTGCCCTCGATCCTGATAACACACCACATAACAGCACATTTATAAATAAGCGGCAATTTGCCAAAACCAATGAAAACTCATTAACTGGAAGGAGAAAAAGCCAACAAGCATACAGACAGGTGTTTATCATCGATTGCGACAATGCCTAATTCGAAAGACTGCGCAATCTCCAAAATTTATGACAGCAAGTCCAAAACGTCCTCAGAGAGAGGGTGATAGCTTTGAAAGTCTAGACCAGATGTTGAATGTGTGAATATAGACGTAGCTATTTTTGGTGATTAGGTCCTTTTCCCCTTCCCTTCCTTTTCTCTTCTCTCTACCTACACGTTTGCTTTTTTCTTCATGGCTGTGTGGTAGTTAGGCATTAGAGTGAACTAGGGATGTATTGTTGTCTATGACGATGATGATGATCGACTGGCCGCTTCGCCGTTCCTTTCAACCCTCAGCAACTACCCTTAACAATACGTCAGACGCCATGGCGATTTAAATAACACATGACACAGTGAGCGTTTCTTAGACATTGGTCGCGAATACGCGTCGATGGACTGCAGTATGACTTACACATTAGCCCACAAATATAGATCAATCAACAGAGACAACGGTGTTAGAAAAACAGGAGAGTATATGCATACAGAAACAGACCAGATCTAGGATTCATAGGTGGTGCATGAACGCACACATGCACAACAAACTACTTTAATGATGGATGGCCAAAGACGTTTTTGACGTTTTAAACGATGAAGCTTTGTGAATGAATCAGCAATCTTCATTATTTAAGTTACAGACTGTCTTTGGGAAGTATTGGGTCGGCTGAGTACTGCAAGACACAAAAAGAATTGGTTGGAGACAGTGTGTGCGACCTATGGTATTCTACTTTCGGAAACTGGACTGGTCTTGGAACTGATTGCGCTGCATTATGATAAAGGTCGCGTGGTTGGCGACAATTTCAAATACGGCGTTGTCTCAGTCAATGACGAGTTTGCATGAATGAGACTGTAGTCTACTCAACAAACATAACTTCGTTTTGTTTGACTACTCTTCAAATTTCCTCACACGGCTGCATCATTGGCAAAAGTGGAGATCTCCTACAGGATGTAGTTAGCCGACCTACTCAGTCTCCCACCGGATCATGACGGAAAAGAAACTGAAGAGACTGTATCATACTATCGTAGTTTGTTGAGAGAAAAAAAAACTAACACCCACGCACACGGGAGCGCGCACATCAAATATTTCAGAAATAGGTGACGTTAATTCTGTGCTGTGGCATAACCGGAGAGACATTTCCACTATTGGTTGTGGTGACCTACAAAAATCCCAGATGATTTTACGGTGTCGACGTTCACACCAGAACGATCAACAGGTAATTTCCCAATGGTTTTCAATTTCCGAGTCAAACAACTTTTCTATTCTGGACGTTGTCTAGAGATATCACCGCTTGGGTTTCTTAGTTAATTAAAATGCTATACCACCAGCTGTTGAAGAAATCACACAAATTGGTCGGGTGCTAAAAACGGTTGAATGTGGTTATTCCCTGGACCAACCATGACCAAGACTTCCACTGTAGTGGGCACGTGCTGTGACGTCGGATAATAATGCAACTGACTGAAACGTCAACACTACAACATTTCCATTCGTTCACTTTTAATTGGTGGCTAATCGAAAGGGACAGATAATTTGGTAATTTGCGCATGACTATGAAGACTATATTGATTCGATCCGTAATCTGGTCACTGCAAACTAGGATGGTAACAGATGAGCAACTAACACTGTTACGAAAACCGGAGTATGAAGACGATTATCAAATTCAGTAAACATTAGATTAAAGTGGTATGTTTTATTATTCTACTGCTCCAGTCACAAACGAGATTTGACGAAAGACCCCATTAGAACAGGTTGAATAATCACCTTCCAAAATACTAAATCTTTGTCGTGTTACTTGTAACTTTGCAATGAATTAGGTGCACTCAGACGGTAAGAATAAACTTAACACAGTTTCATTCCACAATGAGAACAAAAATGCGATCGACATTGCAGACAACTTGCGACGGATGTACAGCAGCCAATACGCATTCAGAAGGTGACTCAGGATTGTTTGGGAAAATTCACTTTAACGTGGCAGCTTTGACTGTGTGCATTTGTAACGGAGGCATTGGTTTTTTATAGTTAGTCAGAAGTAGTCTATGTTCGACTTGGCGACAATTACGTAAACATTTTCAAATGTTGAAATATTTATCCTATGGGGAAAAAAAGAAGGTGATGTATAATCAGGGCGTAAAAATGAGGATAACGTTATCAGCTATACAGGCAGACAGATATTCTGCGGACTTTGCGATTCGTAATCGTCTCAGAAAATGATTGCTCCACAATGTAAGTGATAGATTGCACTTTCAACATTTTTGTGATTATCACGAGGCTGCGCCAGATAAGCGACGACACTGAGAACGAGCCCACTGATGTATTCACTTGCATTGCGAATGTGAGAGGGTTCGAAGAATAGTTTGTTAGCCGAGCAGAGGAAGTTCAAAAACATTCCGCGCAGTTAGTCATGCAATGTGGATCAGATGTAACTCCAAATTCTGCACATCCGCTTAACAGTGGGTTCACATGATCACATAATATGTGTAGACCGATTAACAGTTCTCTAAACATTTGACCTCAAACGACTGATATGAGAAACGTTTGTACGTAACGCCGACTATGTACGACCCATTTAGGGATAGAAGTTTCCGGGTTGTTCTAGTATTAAGCACTTCATTTGCTTACACAATCATCTGCAGATCATTTGGATCATTTGTTCAAGGTTGCCACTTAATTAGCCGAAGTAAACAACAAAATGAACATTCACCCGCGTCAATCCCTGATGTTTTTGAGCATCGCTTATTCACATCGCTCTAATATTAAATGTTTATTAGCAAGCATACTCCGGTCACCGCGTCCATTCTACAATCATTGAAGCAAACGTAAACATATAAGGCTGTTACTGGACTACGTACTGACGGGAACCGAAGTGGGGATCAGGGACAATAAGGCTCGTGAAACCCACACTCAGAAAACTGCATTTTGTCAGCAGTAAACAGTAAGACGTACATCCGGATGTGATGTGGCTACACTGTAGAGCAATTGCAGTACGTGTTTTGATGTGGATAACCAAAGATAGACGCGAGTCAGAAACTCAACCTTATACAAATAAAGCGTATGGGTAATCATTAAATAACCGGATTAAGTCAACGAAGACGTGCCGAGTTCATGCAATCTACTCACCGGAACAACTGAAGTACCAACATGAATTGTTTGTGAACCCACAGGGATGGACAGATGCAACAGAATCATTGCGCCCAAGCACGCTGTATGCTGCGTCCCTTATTGTTCTCGAATAAAACCCGTTGTCCCACTGTCGTCACAGTGCCTATGAGTCGCTGATTCACACGCTAGAGTTTGGACAAGCAATGTGCGTGAGAAGGCTTCTAACGCGATCACATCCAGTGTTTGTCTACGGTTGGATCAACATATCGGTTGAGATGGTGAACAAGAAATCCATATCACAGTCCATCGGCAGAGCGTAGCTGTAAAAGATAACGCTGCTGGATTCTGTAGGAGGCAAGATTTGAATGCGAGTGACCTTGTTGAAATGAGGACATATCTTGCAACAGGTTCCAAGATAACCTGCATCTTCGTTTGAGAGTAGTATAACACGACTTTAATGTTTCGAAACCAAGGGGCAAGTCTCAACGCCGAGAAGACGGGAAACTGGGAACGGCTACTGGCAACGTGTATATGCATCGTGTGGGACATGTCACCACAGACTATCGCTGCACTATTGCTGAGGATGTGGACACATGACAGTCGTGCAAAATGTTGTTCACATTCGTGATTCTATACGTTCAAATATCATAACAGAGGTTACACAGAATCTGACTTAATCTCAGTCGAGAACAAGATGAAACTGGTTTTACCACGCGAACGAATTTCAGTGCGGTTGGAACGAACGTTCAATAAGACTAAAAAGAATACTAGAGTAGGTTGGTTTAGTCAACAGAAACTAAAAAACAGCCCTTCATGTAAAAATAATCGTTGTACAAAAGATAGCATCATATCATGGCCAATTGTTAGATAAGCTTTCAATTCTGATTAAGCTTAGCAGCTCTCTTCGACTTTTTCTGATGACAAAGTCGTGGATTGTAAACGCGTCAAGACAGTCATGAACCGTAAATGAAGTGTCTTTAGAAATTACTTGAAGTGTTATATTCTTGCAATCCAATCCTCAACTGTCTAAACGCAAATGTATAAAAAGTAGCGTAACCGCGATCTGCCAGAACAAACAAACATCTGGTGTAAGTAGTTATAAAAACAGTGAAAAAAATTAGTGTGATATGATCATCTCACAAAGGTTCATGTTGGTGAAACAAATCGGATATTTTGATGAATATCATTTGCATTCGGAATGTGGCGTCAGATACTAGAAGAAGAAAAAAACAATGGAGATCAGTAACCAACGGTTTACTATTCGTCGGCCAGCAAATTGTGAGCTACGACATGCAAGCAGCTATCACAATCGATTTTCAATACAATGTAGAAAGTGACCTCATTTTCTTCAGTCGTACAGATTATGAATCAAGGGATCTTACGAGAGGAAAAAGGGTATGAACAATGCAATCATTCACGCGCAATAAAAGTTACGCTAATAGACGACAACATCGAGATGTTAGGATGATGTGTTTCGTTTATTCTTCAGTAAAGGAAGTTATAAGGCCGAAAAATAAAAAAGTCGATCAGTCCGACGGGACCTTAATAAGTCGACACAGCGATTGTAAATTTGTGTGCAACACCCGGAGGCCACAGATATGCCGAAAAGAACCGGAGTCAATTGTGTCAGATATGCACAAAACATAAACGTCATCATCATCATCATTGGCAACAATCCATCAGTGGTACAAACTGATGCAAAACTGCTACACAATCACGGAGAGGAAAAACCATATCGAGAGAAGAAAAATGGAAGAGGAGGGAAGGGGACCTAACTACTAAAAATAGCTACGTCTATATTCAAACATACAACATCAAGGCGCCTACACCTTGCAAACAACCGAGCTGTAAGTGAAAGTAAGGCGTCATCAGCAAGACAGCTTCCTTACGGCTTTCACTGCCCCGCGTCATTAAGTGCACTCACTTCACAGACAACTCGGCCAAACAACGACAACATTCACGCCACTGAGCTCGATTAGCCGCCATCTCACCTAACGTCTCAAGCCACCGATTCTGTGAGTCGCGAGGTCCCAAGCCCAGGGGGCAAGTGAATGACTTCATTTCTCGAAACCGGGTCATCATCTGTCCATCTCGTACCTTTCGTCAGTCGACCGCAACGTCAGCAGAGTGTCCAGTGTAGCGGAATACATGACGTAACCATTTAAGTCTGCGCAAATGTAGCGATTGAACAAGAGAACTCGTTTGACAATCAGTGCCAAACACCCGCTTCCTAACCTCCTCGTTGCTTACTCGCTGGTGCCACCCGATACGAGCGATCGAACGCAGACATCGGTGGTCAAATACCTAAAGACGGTTCACGTCCTTTCGCTGCCGTGAAGTAACAGCCCTCACTGTTGTCTGATATACGCGACCCTTAAGCTTCAGAGAAATACCTCTGTCGCCATAGGTGTCTCAGATTAGCGAACACCGCCCTAGCCTTGGAAATACGCGCTTCTATTTCATTTCCTACACCTCCGCCGTCGCCGCTGATGCAGCTTCCCAGGTATACAAACCGGTCAACAATCTCCATGACTTCATTATCTAACATTAAATCTACGTAATCACAACAATCTTGCAGAAGCACTTTGCATTTTGAGGCTGCAAAGCGCATTCCGAAGTACTTAGCAGAACGCGAAATAGCGTCCAGCGTTGTTTGTGCCGCTTGAAAGTTGTCAAACAGCAATACCTTATCGTCAGCATAATCCACTGTGAAGACCGGCTATATTTTAAGGGCGCAGAAAAGTATGGCCCAATTTATACAGAACAATGTGCGACCGACATAAGACTGGCGGTTTGTATAGACATCTTAGGAAGTGCTGCACAAAAATGTGTCACATATGAAGAGTCTGACTGAACATAGATCAGGGTATCCAGCCATGAACTACGCGCAATCAACTGTTTTATTCAAATTTAGTATGAAAACTTTCATTCACCTCCGGACAACTCAAAAATGAATTATTCGCCCCAGAATGCAGTATTTCTCAGTTATCGGACTTTAACAGACTTCAGTGTTTCACGAGTTGTGAAACAGAAATTTTGATGCACGAAATTGTGACAATCTGTCAATCTCATATTTCCTCAGAAAATCGAAGTGTCTCACAATTTATAACATGCCAGTTGTGTCTGAAGAGTCAGCATTGTTGCACTGAGTTACACTGGAAAACTGGTGGGGCTATCATGCCAGAACTGTTTTTCCGTTGAGCATATGATAACAGTAAACATTTGCAGGATAGTACTGATAGGAAATCAAACACAGCAATCGAACATGATGGAATATTTTCACAAGAGAGTTCTCCCTATGAAGAAATTCCCCAAAAAACAACCCCGTGCTAAGAAAGCGGTTCTGCAAGCTACGGAATTTTTGCGTTGTTTACCCAAGTTGAAGCGACGAAGCGTCAAAACCATGTAGGAACTATTTTATGGGGCCTGAAATGAGTTAATTCTATCTCTGAGGAGGAATAGTACGGTAGTCACGTCCAAAAAACCCAGCGGGAATGCGCAATAGTCCCAAGGCGAATCACTCAGGTGAGAAAATTTCATTCGTGCATGTGCTTCATACAAACGTCAAGAAAATAAGTTCCCCAAACCACACCAACCCAAGGTCTATCAAATGATCGGTTAGACATGTGGACGATGCATGCCGATGTGAGCAACTGTTAGTTACAAAAGTCTCTGTTTGAACCAGTGTCTCATTTTTCCAAAAACAAACATACTTGTGAAGATAGACTGCAATACATGTTTTGATAAATGGCTGTCTAAACAATCCCACAAATTGCAGCTTGTCATGTACGTTTCAAACGACTACAAGCGCTCTCAAGTACACGTGAAACGATAAAATGAAATAGGTGCATCATGGTGTTAGATAGAGAGAACAAGGGGAAGCAGTGCGCGCACCGTGACAATAATAATCATAGCAGAAACATTGATATCCACATTGGTTGTAGCCAAAAACATGGTAATAGAGATCATCCGATTCAGATAGATTTTTGACATTGAAATGACCGCATGGCTGGAGCACAATGGCCGACAGCAGACAGACATACATAACTGCAGGGTTGAGTAGAATCACGCAAACAACAGTAAATACACGTAATTCCACGGACAACAACATTTTACTTCATTTTTTCTCTTCATAGTAATCAGTATCAATACTAACATATAAATAAGCTTTCGAAAAAATCAACCATTATGTTACGAACCGTCCTCTAGCAGAAAACCCGTTGTTGTATGACTGTACCAAACTAGCCATGTCACTATTCTAACGTAAAACCAAGTGGTTAGAGCTCAAAAGTACTGAAGAATCAAACTTTACTGAGGTATTCGACGCTACAAATTATGATCCACTAAGGGCTTATGCGAAGTAAAATCATAAAATTCACCGAACAATCATGTTACAAAATTTCTGTTTCACGATTTCTGAGGCACCCAAGAATAGATAGGAATATTATATTAAATATACATGAAGGCAGCGACAGTGGTGGCACTCACCTTTCGTCCACGCTTTGTCCATTTCGAATCCTTTTGAGAGTGTTGTGAACTGGCCACGAGGGTATTGCTGCAAGATGGTGAACACTGGCTGGCTTTGACTACTGAAGGGAAGTTGACAGCAAGTGCTGTGGGCGGATGAGTGGGAAAATCGGAGGGATCGATGAAAACTGGTCGAACAGAGTGCACTTGCTGACTGCAGCGATCTACTGAATCAAAGTTGGAATTTGGCACGCCGGCCTTGATGACATTGGTGAAAAGAAATGGACGATTTTTGAACCCTGGAAATGCGATACCACCAGATTTGCCGAAGACTTGAGGATGGACAGTGGAATCGCAAACGGTGGCAGAAGAATTGCATCGGGGAGAGGTATGAACTGGAGGAGCCGATGGATGGAGTGACTCGTTCTTGCATGCTAAGACGGGAGTCTACAGAGTAGAAAGTGGATTGAAGGAGTAGTTGATTGAAAATCTTCATGTACTCGGAAGTACTGTTAGTCATGTTTACACAACACAATGCAGCATACCACTTTTCGCGCACAAACTCAAAAAGAGAAAAACACAGTAGCCAAAACCATGCGTCTCTTCCAACTACAACATTCCCTGAAAGTGTTCAGATGGATTTACGTGGATGCTGGATCAGAGAATCCCGGTAGATATATGGAACCACCTATTCGTGTTTTGACATAAATATCAGATTCAGTAGAAGAGATAACACGAGATTAATTGCGTTTTGTCTTTAGGCAGAGTGTTATCATTCGCACAGATTTGAGTAAGTTCTGTCGAAATCAGAAGCTGTGAGAGGTTAGAGATCAGTTAGAAAAACAACGGAACATCCAGACAAGAGAAATGTAGGACAGATGTCACGTATCAGACCTGAAAGTAGGAAAAGGTGCAAGGCATTTGGACTGGAGAAGTTCACTATGCGGTCATGAGTAGAGTTGTCAGTTGTTGTAGCGACCGCCCACGTGATCAATGACGAATGTCAGCTATTCAACATGCATCGTTTCTCAATTGATTCTACATGTGAACAACATTAGCCTGCCCCACTATTCATTAAATATGGATCAATTCGGCAGTGGTATAAAATAACCAAAAAAAAACTACCAAGTTCGAAACAAATTCATACTGACTACGTTGTTCACCTTCTTGGACGACTGTACACAGGGTTTAAGCACCCCGTGAATGTCAATCAACATAGGCCCATGTGGCAGTTTGGTAAATGTCAACAGGTATGAGAGTATTGTACTATCAGTTGCAGTTAGCTTTAGGTATTTCAATATTGTTCCTCCTGTTGGTATGATCTATGAAGACTCGTGTCGACGGCTCCAAGCATCTAACTAGTGTACATAGTGTTGCAACCCAAAATCGCATCGAACCTGGTCAGTTAAGCCCCCAGAATAATGTACTCAATACGTCACGAACATTAGATCGCTGGACATTCAATGCCTAAATGCAAAAAAAACAAGGTTGCAGTTAGACATCTTCGTTATTGTGTACCTTCAAATGAAACGACTGAACGTTTGTTTCCTGCTGTGTCAACATTGTGCCGTCCGGACGCTTCTCGGCTCCGTAGCTGATTTCTCTGGGCATTTCAACCACCACCAACTTCCAGAAAACATAGCAGAAAGACCACCCGCAGTCCTGAGGTTACACAATTGCCGTTCCAGGTACTTCATCCGGTGTTTGACTACACACCATAAACACCCTCGAGTGCATTCAACACCGAAGAGTATGATGTCAACCGCAGCAGCCTTCTACCAATATATTCGGGATTTTCGAATAGGCGTTGGAGGCGCATGTGGCAGACTACTACCGGTAATCGGGGATCTCTGAAGGTATGACTAGTATGGCCCTATCTATCTCCATTTGTGTGATTCCATTATAACTTAGTTACAAGTACGTGTGTGCTCACGGTGTACGAAATGCTGATCCAGAAAAAGCCGCACGGTTTACGTCTTTCGGTGAATAAGAAAGTACTCGAATATTTGTACCGCGCTGTTGAGAAGCAGGGTGATGAAAACCTGTTCTCCGGATGCCAGTTGAGGTGTAAACTGAATAGCGTCGATGATACCAATCATTTGATTGCCTCACACGTACGTTTTCTGGTACAGAAAAGTACCCTACCTTGTAAAACAATGAGGTTATCCGTTGGTCACGGTTGCAGCTCATACATAAAAATGGTACTCAGCACCATTAACATCGAATAGTCTGCACTGTGTAGTATCCCAACAAATGAAACCATAGGCTAGGTATGACAAATTCCACCGCGAAGTAAACTTGCATTGATTTGGATAGGATTTTTTCATGCGATCAATGCCAACATAAGGAGCTTTTTAAAACACAAACTTTGATCGTTATCATCAACGCTTATCAGGAATGATGCACTGATCAAGAAAAAACGCACGCGTGTATTTAACTGCGTAAAACTCAACTACGGCATAACATCTGCTGATAGCAAACAAAATCCAGATAAGTTCATGCACCTTCGAAGTACAGAATGACATCTGTACCTAACGAAGATAGGTAGAACAATTAGATTTGACCCTTAAACAGATTGATCCGAATAATTGTACTAAACAGAATGGACGGATGTCAGTGATGATCCTGTTAGATTTATGCCAGGGATTTCGAATAAATATCTGAAAGCCTAAATTCCATGCTGTAATTACGTCGAATAATCATCCTTCTGTTAGATAAAGATATTCATGCCGGATCACAAATGCCTATTTACGCGATGTGAATAGTATCACAATGTCAAATAAACAATAAGTTAATTCGAAGACTGATTGCTTACGTATTTTCAGAACACAACCAGTAATTAGTTTGTCCTTTAAGTATGCAATAAATGTAAATTAATTTATTCAACTTCAACACTAAAAATAAATGGCACCCAGGCAACTGTGTGGTCAAACGTAGCAATTTGATGGAAACTACTGGCGACAGTTATTTGGAAACAGCAAATTTAAGATGATAAGATGTATAGGTTTCGCAAGTTAATCATTGTTTTTTATGTTAAATTGTTGGACTAGCATACATGCATTCTGCACGGTCAGTAAGCAATTTTAAAGTGCCTGCGGTAAACAGTTGCTATGGTTACGCAACTTCTTTATCTTGTACCCCAGGCACTGCTTACGTGACACATCTACTGCAAGCCATTCAACAATACGACTTGTCTTCTCCTTGTCGCTTACTCTACCTCCTGGTTGAATAAACTGCGCTCACCATCAACTACATAATATGTCCTCACAACTGCGCCAAATCTATCATGAAAAGCGCATCAGTGTTTCAATCGTTAATTTTCTCCACGGACGAGAATTTTGATGACCCCACGCACTTGATGTCGTGACTATAAATAGTCAATGAGTTACATTATTCGATATGTTGTTTTCACCATCTCGCCGATTTTTTTGGGGAGAACATTTACTCACTATTAAGATTAGCAGCGCTAGGATATTTCGCATCTCTATCATGAAATGAAAACGTGAATGCCATGGTGTTGTGATGCCGAGAATAAATTCCTTTGTAACTAAGCACCCAAAGTGATAAACATCATCATATTATCCTACTTCAGAAGACTTTCAAACTTCAAACATATATCTCATTATCGTTAACTTGCACCCAAAGGCAATGTTTCCCAACATGATAAGATTTGATGTACATCGAATGGGTTTCAATATTATACTTGTGATGAAAACTCGCTACCTGAATGTGGCTGCTCTTTTACATGGCCTAATTAACTCTTCGCACTACGCGATCAAGGATATAGCAATTTCTGGGCAATCGAACTGTCTGTCATCATAAGCTAACAAACGGAATTCGCCTTAAAGCAGCTCTAGTTAACGAACATGCAATATCGTATATTAATTTTATAGCGCAATTATATACGCATACGTTTATTACGGGGATAACCGCATGAAGTGGTAAACGTGTCATAATATAAGGAGCAAAGACATGAAAAGTAGGATGATAAAGATGGAAAGTAAAATTACAAACAAACAAACACATACATACATACAGAAATAAGCAAAAGGGGTGCCATCGAATTTTGTTCTACATTGTACCAGACAACGTCCTCAACCGAAGGTGTTCGTTGTATTTCGGATATCTTACAGAAAACCTGGCACACCCTATTCACGCAAACTTTAATGTGAGTGCATTCATACCACGAAACCAAATCATACGCTGACCACCAGGCTGTTGCTTCCAGTAAAATACTTGAACTGTTTATTCAATAACTATTCAAATCAGTCTCTGAAGTCACTTTTCACACACATGGCATTGACAACAGTAAGCACCTCTTTGAGTAACATAAACAAGATTTCAAGTTGAACATCACCCACAATTGATCGCAGCTGTCGCATTCCCATAGACTATCCAGTCGGCCCCTTTCGAAAAGAAGCACTAGACTCGAGTTTCGCTCTCATTAGAGCTCGTCAGTAGTGCATATCCTTGCCACTGCCGGGACTAGAACTCCGGCCACGATTTCATGAGGCAACCAAAACAGCATTAGCACAGCTTAATACAACGCAACAGTTATCTACACTTGTTGAGTTTTAATCAGATGTATGCCAAACGTTACAAAAACTGAAAGAGTGCGACAGCTGGGATGAAGACCCTAATAGCTGGAATTTGTGACACTTGCTTTCAACTAAGAACGAAACGTTAATATGAAAACAGAATGATAGCCAGCGTAATCTTGGACTCAGAAAATGAGTTCTTTCTACGCAGGAAATCATGCTCACTGTTGGGGATGCCGTTTTATATGTTCTATTACGTGAAAATTAGTGAAAGCGCCAGTTCATGTGATGGGGAATACAGATTACAACATGAATGGGAGCTTGGTATAAAACGTGGTTTGGCAACAGCTTGGTCGGCCTAAATATAGCCATTGACGTTTGCATTCAACAACTGGAATCGGTGGTACCAAAGCGTAAATAACAACAAAGTTATGAAGCAGACATTCCGAAATGCTAGTCAGGAAAGTTCACCTGCTTACTCTTTAAGAGTGTACCGAATCAGATGGTTAGGTCATGTTTTTTTTTTAAAAAAAAAGATAGAACTAATTGGTGGTCACGTTCAGCTTTTTGTCGATAAAACAATTGACTGCCGTAAAGTTAGACGTGGAGACATGACGACTAAATGCTACAGGTGTTTATGAAAAAAGTGTAGCTGATGAAGAAGAGTAACACAGACCGAGAAAAAACTGTCTCGTACATGACGAATTACTAACAGTTGCAGAACAGCTGCTTGTTTGCAAACTGTAGGCATCCCGGTGTTGAATGTCTGAGTTAAAACATTGGAATTTTTAGCAGCTACGTCCTATCTGTTCATTTTCATTTGCTCCTGAATTAAATCATGTTTATTTCATAGTGGTGGTATACCAGTTAAGCACCAGCATGAGCCATTTGATGTGTTGCAATTTATCATTATTTATCATTATTTATCGACCAATTTAAATGGAATGTATATAGATTCGGTTTGAGTGAAAGGATTTGAAAACTACATTTTCAAACACTAGCTTGAAGTATTCAGGGATCATGACATTCAAATACCAACCGTATGCTCACGATCTCACACCCAGTTGCAACGACCGGTCCCGTCTGGTCTTGCGAAGCCTGAAAATACCACGCTCATAGATGACTTTGTAGACAGAGATGACAGTTTATGAAAGCTGAAATCAATCTCCGAATATACAATTCAACAACAGGCCGAAGAAGTTATGAAACATGAAGTTTTAGAATGCACAAACCAAAAGGATAAGCAAACAGTTTCGTTCACACGCAAACAGGCACGTGCGCCAGCAAAACTCACCGACGTCACGCAACAACTTGAATCCAGCGGAACGTTTTCCAGTGGTGTGCGGTGTCTGCAGTAGTGTGCACAGTGGATGTGGTGCCACAAATGATGATGGTGCACACGTGGCAACGGTCGCGGTACGAAAAGGTCAGCGGACGAGACGTCAGTGAGTGGGTTTTCGTTGGTGCGACCGCCTTGGTCAGAACAAGTGCCCTCACTGAACATACCGGAAGGTGGAGAACTAATTGAAGTGCCACAGGAAGATTGAGTTGGTGCACTGAACAACCGTTGAGAAGATGAAGAAGAACAAACCGCCAGGGAACAACAGCTCTTCGTTGTGGGCACTCCACTACTATCACTACCGCTGCTGATGAATGTTGTCGGTTTGAACAGTTCATATTGATGACGTGAATTGACACTGCCGATGAACTGTTGATTAGTTGCCCCTCGAACAAGGCTAGACAAAGATGGAGCACAACAATATGTCTGCAGTGTGTCCGAGCCGAGTTTCGATGGACCAGCGACGGATATAGCTGAGGTGCAACCCTCGGGGGTACTGAAGGATCGATGTCGCTCACGACGACGACGAACTACAGCCCCTGCCACTAAACTGTCCGTTTTGCTCATGACAGTATTTTTTCCTATGCAATCTAGGAAAGGATAAAAATGATCGGATATAAGAAGCAACATCACCCTAAACTAGTGACGCTAATTGCAGCTGAGAACTCACCGTGATTGAACTGTTTGACATCTAACCTACTGTCCACCAGTCTACGTTGAACGGTCATAGCACACCGATGACGCTCCAGACAAGCTGGCCCGATGCAATCGATCGGATCCCAATAGATATGCTCCTCAGAACTGGTGCTCACAGAGCGCTGTGATAAGGGACTGGAAAAATTCGCATGAGTGCACACGGGTGTACATTCCTTTCCCGCTTCTTCCTCCGTCTCGTTCCCCCATTTTGACCATGGAAGGTATAAATCCTCGTAGATTGATTCTACATCATAGCCGGTCGACTGGTTAAGATCAGCAAGAGGCGAACTACTTTGAAGAGCCGGGAATCGATCAGGACGATCATGTAAGCGATCCAAGTTGGGCGGCTCCAAAACGAAATCAGTCGAGCTTGTGAAAGTTGGGTTAGTCAATGCTTGGGATTCCAGAACGGCATCCTATGTGTCAGAAGGGGAAAATCCGTTGACTGAGTAGCAATAATTATTTCAACATAAAGGAAATCAACAGCATCCGATCTACTGGAACGTCTCAAGGTATTAAAACTGTGGGCAGAATAGGTAGAAAAGTGGAATAAAAGATCGACAACAAGCAAATTGAAGGCGTACACCTCGTCATGTTTTCTAACGTCGGTTCAATCGAAGAACGCTTCCTAACGGAAAGCCAACGGAACGTTCCGTGAAAAAATTCCTTAAAAAACGTTCTGTAAAAGGTGGATAACTCTGGCTGTCTAATCATAGGTAACAAAAACCAAATTAAACTGAAAATGACAAACCACACAGACCCCCACCCGCTTTCTTCACCCTTCATATCGATGCTCCATGACGAGATCTTTGATGGTTTCGTAATGCAATTAACTCTTATCTTAAGTCAAGCAACACTCACAGGTAACATCACAGTTCGCACTGCCAGGAAAGTGCCCATCACGCCGGGATTTTGTCACAATGGCAGGCCAGCAATCAAACGTAATGGGTGAATACAGTAAGACAATCTAAGCCCTTAATCACAGTAACAGTACGATCTGCAAGCGAGAAATGGTACAGAAAACCATCAACTCCAATTTACCACATACGTGGAAACGTAAGCGATCGACTTGAATCAGCTTCTCACGCAGTTTTACCATTCAGATTTGTTTGTAAATTCAAGAACTGAGGACTGAATTCAATTTTCTCAAACGCTAGTTACCGAAACCACTGGAAAACAACACGCATTCCAAGAAGAACACAAATAGTTGGCGTGCAACCAAATCATAGATTCCGTCCATAAATCGATGAACACAGGCAACACAAATCCACTTAATCGGTGCGGTCGACCAATGTCCTTTTTGGGATTTGAACGCGATTATTTAGTTGTTGGTTCACAAACAACAATTTAACAGCGATAATCAGTGCCAAACACCCGCTTCCTAACCTCCTCGTTGCTTACTCGCTGGTGCCACCCGATACGAGCGATTGAACGCAGACATCGGTGGTCAAATACCTGGAGACGGTTCACGTCCTCTACCCTGAGCGGCCAGGTTTCGCTGCCGTAAAGTAATACAGCCCTCACTGTTGTTTGATATACACGACCCTTAAGCTTCAGGGAAATACCTCTCTGTCGCCATAGGTGTCTTAGATTAGCGAACACCCCCTAGCCTTGGAAATACGCGCTTCTATTTCATTCCCTACACCTCCGCCACCGTCGCTGATGCAGCTTCCCAGGTATACAAACCGGTCAACAATCCATGACTTCATTATCTAACATTAAATCTACGTGATCACAACAATCTTGCAGAAGCACTTTGCATTTTGAGGCTGCAAAGCGCATTCCGAAGTACTTAGCAGAACGCGAAATAGCGTCCAGTGTTGTTTGTGCCGCTTGAAAGTTGTCAAACAGCAATACCTTATCGTCAGCATAATCAAGATCAGTCAGTCTTTCACCAGGTAGGAGGTCCACGCCGGCATCATTTGAGTGCCGCAGACAGTCCTCCATTATTTCGTCTATGACGAAATTGAACAAAAATGGCCTTGACGTACGCCGCTCCTGGTGCTGAAACTGTCAGACAGTTCACCGTAAACCCTAACCTGAGCTGAGGTATGGGAATAAAGCGCCGACAGTATGTTCACATACTTAGTCGGTACACCCCTACGTTTAAGCGACTCTAAAAGTGTAGATCGGTCTACCGAATCAAACGCACCTTTATAGTCGAGGAATACGGCGATTGTTGGCCGGCGGTACACATGACGCTGCTCCAGAATTTGACGAAGGGTAAAAATGTGATCTATACAACCCCGCCCAGGGCGAAACCCAGCCTGTTCTTCCCTAATGTTTACTTCCCGAACTGCAGTGAGTCGACGAAGTATAATTGATGCTAGAACCCTTGAAATGACTGGGGTCAAACTAATCCCTCTATGGTTTTCGCAAGAGCCCCGGGCTCCTTTCTTAAATATGGGAACTATTATCGAGTGACCCCAGCACGGAGGGATGGTCTCCGTCGTCCACACAAGTTGAAACAACTGAGTCAATGCCTCTACTAACGCCTCTCACCTTCTTTGAAAAGTGCCGGCACGAGATCATCTGGGCCAGCAGCCCTATTACGATTGAGAGCCGAAAGGCAATTGCGAACCTCAGTCTCAGTGGGTGGTTCCAAATCTACCGACCAGGGTGCTACATCACAAGTTTGTGGCGGCAACGCAATAGAAGCAGCAGGCCAACTAAATTGACCCTCAAAGTGTTCCGCCCAACGCTCTAACCTTCTGGACTTATTACAGACTAGTGTACCATCTACCTCGCTGATAGCTTCACTGACCGACGGTCGCCTGGGACCGGTGGCGCGGATCAGCTTAAACAGTTTACCTACATTCCCTGAGGCAAAGGCGGTTTCCATTTCCTCAACTTTTCCACTAACCAAGCCTCACGATCAGCCTTTAGACTACGTTTCAATTTCCTACAGATATCTCTTCTAGACACTTGTGTGAAACACAAGGAACCTTCCGTCTGGCTTCCAACAACTCCAGGGTTTTCTCTGAAATCCAATGTTTGTTTACTCCATGTACCCCTGTACCGCAAGCTACACTACCTGCTTTCTGAATGGCCTGTGAGATTTGAGTCCAGCAGCTATTAGGGTCTTCGGAGTGAGTACCACTAAGGCAGCTTTCTAAGCTGGTTTGGTAATTATGCCTTACCGATGGTAAAGCCAGTTTCTCAACAGCTAACCGTTGCTGTCGGTGGGGTCGTTGCCCAGCAAAAGTAAGAACAAAACGACAACGTACCAACGCATGATCTGAATCCAAGTACGTGCTCCAATAAGAACGACAGTCTTGAATGGAACCCCGCCACCTATAACTAACGGCTATGTGGTCTATCTGAGACCAGGCCTGATTCGGAGAAGGCGGGCGCCAAGTATAGCATTGACGTGCACGATGCCTAAAACCAGTACTGGCTAAAAATAGTTATGCTCAGCGCACAGCTGCAACAATCGCCCACCATTATCTGATCGATGTGATGCTATCCCAAACCTACCACCTAAACGAGATTCGGCTTCACCAAGGCGACCGACCTGGGCATTCATATCTCCGGCCAGAACGACTATCAGAGCCACGTGTCGACCGAAGGAGAGTGGCCAGATCCGAGTAAAATGCGTCCTTGACGCCGATGTCACTACAGTCAGTAGGAGCATAAGCAGATCATCATAGCTGCCATGAATCTCACCAAACGGTATTGTGGCCCGAGCTACCGCTCACCACAACAGTGACTTGGAATATTCCAGAACTATGCGCAATGCCCAAAATACACCATGGATCCGATTAACTCAACGATGTTCATTCGACTCCAGGATAGAACAAGTGGTAAATCACATGAGTTATACTCACCTTCCGAACGGTTAGAAATCAGGTTTTCCCACTCAATAAAGTGAGCAGCTAGTAGGACATCAATCTAGACACCCTGTCGAACGCCGTCTTCTGACCCATCACTTTAGTAGACGAAAGACCTTCATCAGGAGACGGCAGTGTGCGAGAATTCCTATGCAGAGACCACACGAGACACACGTTGTTTGAATTCATTTCAAGAGGTAAACGCGAAGTCACACTTACCCTCATCAACGCAAAGACACAAAATGCTTTCCTACTGATTGCATCTATCACTCAGGTCTGTGGGATGCGAATAGGGAATCCGAAGGCATTAAAGTGTACGCATACAAAGTGATATATATATATATATATATATATATATATATATATCAGGCCAAAGTTGTTATACTTACCGTAACGACATCAGGAGACGGTGGAGAACAGGAGATATCTGGAAAAGAATGATAACGTGAAGTTCATAAACAATCCGAAGCAACAGAAATTAACAGTGGAAGAAAGCATACGTGTACAAGAGAAGTAAGCACTATACCTTCATCAGGTACATCACGTTGCGAAGACGCTGACTGCTCACCAACGGAATTCAGAACAAGGGAGGAGTCACCGGAGGATGGAGAAGCAAGATCGGGCCGGTTAGAATCAACACTACTGTCACCGCTATCACTGCCACTGATCGGAATCACATGCGAAGAATCCGAATCCTTGGACTGAACTGGAGCACAAGGCACCAACGTATTGGAGGAGAGTGTCCGGTTAGAAACAGATAGTGAGGAATAAGAATCAGCTTGGGATAGCAGGGCGCAATCCGGAACACTGCATCGAGAACGCATCGAACGCGATCCTGGCAATAGCCCTCGCCGGAGAGCGTAGGTCCTATCGATAGAAGCACGTAGTCGATTTTTGCAGAAAGCAGCAGTCGTCGGTAAGCCGAACACTGGGGCTGGCTTTGCGGAGTCCACGGAGGAGTTTCGTATGCTAGATTTGTCATCAGTCGGAATTTGAAAAAAATTTAGTGAGATAATTGCAATACATCCAAGGTTGTGAAAAAAGAAAGAGAGGAATAAACGAGAATGAACTCATATACGAAACGAATACGGCAGGTGAGATTTTCGTCAAACGGAATAGTTGGCGAAGATAATGCTGTTGCTTGAGTAAGTTGCTCGTAAAGCAAAAAGGAATGAACGAAACGAGACAATAAAGGCAATAAAAGAAGTAAGTGCAGGTTAATTCTCACTTAACAATCGGTTACTGATTGAGGAGATGCAGTCATCCAGAAGGAGGCCATGTGAATTCGGATAAAAAGTTACTATGAACTAAGCAGTTTTCCTGCCATTCCTTCTGGCTGAGTTTATAAAGAATGAGAAAAACGAATGAAATATGAATCAACCAATTACATTGGTTGGCTGTCAACTGTTGTAAAGTGTTGAGTTTGACAGGTCGCTTTACGCACAGTTTTCTGGGTGGTGGATTATTGAGATACGCAGACGGGTTTCTATGAAGAAAGATATGTTGTGCACCGATTTGTGCAGCAGATTGATGTTAAATCGTGCAACTCTAACATGAAAGACAGCTGGCTTGATGGCTTTTTAACGGAACTGATAAAATCTACTGAGGGTTCGTTGAAGTCGGACTTGGGTAACCAGCAAGAACATTTCAGGAGAATGGCTAGCTCGAACAAACCATCAGGAAAAACCTTATATCTGGAGCCAAACAACGCAGTTGCTCAACCACCGTCCGAACAAAACTAGTAACCAAACTTTTCCCGTCGCAACTGTGCGCACTATTTTCACATTCTTTCGCGCTTTCTTAGGCTGAAAAGCAAGATCACAGTCCACACAAAAATCACGTTTGTTTAATTATTCTCACTTTGAGACAGACCACTGTACTGGACATGCGACCAGAATTAATAAACATCATCGAGTATGGCTGAGGGATGGATCAATAAGATCAATAAAAGGCACCGTCAGTGGTTGACAAGATCTACCGAGTTGATTCAGTTCAGTCCTTCAATGTCATCATTAACATTTGACAGTGGTTCAAGCAGTCGCAATTACGTTACGAAGTACAACGATACGTAACCAAACGAAATCCGTCCAATCACTGAATCTGCCTAAACTTCAAACTAGCGCGTCACCATTGGCAGTGTTCTATTGACAGGGTTGACTGCAAGGTCTATGAGAATGCGACAGCTGCGATTAATTGTGGGTGATGTTCAGCTTATATAAAGCCAGAAACATGCTATACATTGGTCACCATGCTGCCATCTCCAACCCAAACCAGTAAACGCAAACATATCACGACATCGTTAGTTATCCGGTTGTTTAGCCAACAACGCCTGTCAAACGGCATTACAACGTTCGATAGTCAGTAATCTGCTGGTCCCAAAAACGCCGGTACGAGTGTGGTGATTCCAACAACAAGTCGACAATGACCCGGATCATTTGTGCTCAAAGACAGACAAACTATGAACAACAGCTGACAGGGGTTGCCAAATATCACAGGTATAAGCAAGCAATGGATTGTCAAGGATCTTGATAGTAAAACGTGTTATCAAAAAGCGATCTAGATGATCGCACGACTCAAAATCAGTTGAGTAAGGGCTACGAACATTACGTCGTTTGTAATGTTATCCAATTTGTCCTTCTATTCTCATTCAATTAACCCAACATATGTTCACTGACGTGCACAAAGATGATAAGTTGTTCATCCACAAACGTAAACAACTAACAGCTTCACTACTGTGTCCCTTTTCCCTGTCATCGTTACTCTGTTACAGTCGTAACATCCGTGGACAACGGGTCTCAATTTACACCCAGTTTTTTGGGTGCATTAAGATTTCAAAACGAAACGCTTCCTGTCAACAGAACTTCTCGATGCTGATCGCAGTTGTCCACAATTTTCGGTACAATGTACTTATTGGTACCGCACGCCAACTGACTTCCTTAAAGAAGCGAAAGTACATGAAACCGCTAAACACAACACGCTCATCAACTACGTTTCACCGTCTAATTGTAAATACACCGTAGACAGTCCGACTTTCGAATATATGATTTTAACCATTATTACACACGTGGTGTTCTCAAGCGAAGTTACTGTTCGTCAACTTCTGGTAACATGCAAACAAGAGAATATCGACCGGCTCCTTCGAAAGTTGAGGACACCGCCGCAAGAATGCAACTTTAGGTCGAGCAAAAACGAAATGACGCAATTTGATGTGTTTGTAAGTGGAATGCTATCTGATACTGGACCAAAGATCTACCCTCAAACATACTATGTCAATTGAAATAGCTTATAAGCAACCTCAATCATATCAATCAGTTCTCTTTTCTTGTCTCATATCAGCATGAAAAATGCAAACGCTCGCCATATCCGACCCGCCAATTCGGCCTATTGACAAAGTGTCGGCAGCTATAAGTAGCAAATGCTACTCATGTGGCGACGATGGATCATGTTTCAAACCTTCCGTGATATGCAAGGGGTATGATAAAAGAAGTCTGTCATGAGGTGTGCCGATCTATCTATCCACATCAGACTGTTTCGTCAATCAACAAGCCACTGACGGATGCAGTCGCTCTATCCTGTCTTTCGAGTGCTTTTATTAAAACATCGAAAAATGAAGCACGTAGACAGGCTTTAATAAATATCGGAGGTTTTGACAGCCACAGTTCGAGTTCTGTCGTCTAGAAATATCAGTGGGGAATGGAATTTTTATAGAACAACGGCCAAAGCTACCGTGCAATCATCCAGCCACAAGAATGGCTATTTTAGGAGCGAACCAAACTTTCTGCACTGATTAACCATCGCGCCAATGTGCTTTTCAGCTTTTTTCGTTTGACCTTCAGGAAGAACTTACAGACACTTTTAGCAATGATAATTTAGGGGAATTCGCACCAGTTGACCAAGCCATACGCAAGAAGACTATAGTCGATTCGCGGCTTAGCATGACCACATGACACCAAAACACGGCAGCGCGTTGTAGGTGTATTCGCAAATTGTTTTCCATGGATCAATCACTTTCCTGAGAGAAATTACCCGCTGGTCGAAAACAACTTTTCCTCTACCCCCATTACATCAGCGTATCGTTTGAACCACTCAAAACAAACAAGAGTAAGCCATGGTTACCACAGTCGACCAGCACCAATCATCTTAAATCACAGATGCCTTGCTTCTGACCTTGCTATTGCTGACATTTTAACACAGAATGGAGGACCCGTGGTATTTTCTTGCAGAACCCTATCGCCAAGTGGATGAAGTTCTCCCGTCGAAAAAGAAACTTACGAAACCATCAAAGAGTGGAGAAACTATTTACCGAGAACCCATTTTCAAATGATTACTCATCAGAAATCTGTCGCTTTCATGTACCACGTTCGACAACATGGGAGGAATGAGAACCATAAAATCCAAAAATGGCACCTCTAACGATCGTGCTACAGATGTCATGTATCAACCAGGAAAAGCAAACTAAGCTGCTGATGCACGACTCCAGAAGCATTAAGCATCACTGATCCACTGAAGAAGATACACGTGTTGTACCATCATGATGCATGGAGGATCCAAAGATCCTGAAGAGCGTCCTATACAGCAAACGTATTGCCACCAGCAAAATCCAGGATTACAATATCAATCAAACGAGCGTGTCGAGAGGTCCATCAGTGCACTTTAGCTCTCGTAATAGAATCAAACTGCTTGTACTACAGTGAGTGATGCTGCTGGAGCCTTATTTTTCATAGGAACTTTGGAGTGCACAGTTACGAACACAACTCCATACGAACGACTATTTCCGCATAACCGAAAAAGAACTTCAGGCGTCCGGTTGTCGAGCCGGCTCATTGTTTCAGTACCGGTCTAAATAGAACATCATTTGAACTCCTCAAGGTATCATCCCTTAGCTAGTGAAGCAAAATTGCCCGAGTGTCACTACAAATATGCACACGTCCGTCTTTACCCCGGAAATGAAGAGAAGGTGATCAGTGGTCACCTGGTTTCCAAAGAGGAACTTCCGCATTCACCACTTGATGATGTTTGATACCGTGACAAAAACGAACGACGGATCCGAAGCATAAACTTCGAATCAGCTCGAGCCTGAAGTGACAAACGAACTATACGCCAGCATGGTCCAACCAGATGCTACAAAAGCGAGTTTTTCATCCGAGCGTCCAGTGAAAAAACGAACAGACCAGACGTAGCCTCACTATTGGAAAACAGTAACCAACTCGTTTATAGGGAAGCGTGCTGTCAACTCTCTATACCAACTGTTGAAAACTTTTAAATAGCCTTTCCCAAACATCATTCTTTGTATCTAATCAAAAAACAACTTCTGACGAGCCTTTTCCAAACAAATCAAACCAGCTAGGAAGAAAGTAATAAAACGTCCAACAACAGACAGGCTCATTACGTATTCTCTGTTTAGCTTCCGTACTACAGTTGTAGGAAAAATGAAGCCTAAATTGTGGGTAGAAGATCTCAGACTTCTCTTTAAAGTCTGACCACATTGCAGTCAGTATGGTTTGTCTTACGGCTTGAGTAATAGATGTACACAGTGGAAACCAAGTGACCTTGCGAGTGCTGCCTTTGGACTTGAAGCAAATAATTGCGTGAAACAACACACGATGACGAAGAGGACCAACCAAGTGTAGAAGTCTCACTTTATTTTGTAAGCTCCTCTTGTCCACCCAATGACACCATTTTGATCTGTTGAAGCGTGCAGTTTAGGCTGAGACACGGCAGAAGTTCGCACTGCGGCGAGAACAGCGGATCCGAGATTTTTCGCAATTACAGTTGCAGAATGAGAGTAATTATTCCCCGAGGGATTGGAAATGAGAGAGGAAGACTTCGCAGAAGATGCAGTGATTGTTTGTGATGATGATGAGGATAATGAAGAATGGATGTCTGAGGGATCGACCGGACCTGTAACGATAGAACTACTTTTCCCTGATGAAGGAATGGAAGAAACAGCGGAAGCAGTCGTCACAGAGGACAAATTACAGTTCTGATATCGTCTTGCGTTGGCGGACAGTTTTTTTAGAGCTTGGTTCGCCGTTTGCATGGCTCGGCGTCCGGTGGCGGAGGCAGCAAATAAGAAAGGAGTATTACTCGTCGGTTTTTCCATACACTGTGCTTTACCGTTAGTTACTTTATCAGCAAAAATCGGCCGACTTGGTTTTGACACATTGGGTTTCTCGAGTGTCTGGAGCAAAGTTTGCGGTTTACCAATTTGAACAAATTGACCGGAAGTAGCTACAGAACCTGTCTGCAGCGAGTCCGAACCCGCTGAGGCGATGGATTCACGCCAGCAGTCGTTGAGGAAGTTGATCACATGATCTACAAAACAAAAAGAGAAAATACTGTAATTATCGCGAATTTAAAAAAATCAAATCTGAACCCAGAGCATTGCGTACAAAACATACCAAGAATGTTAGTGCCAGCTGGCATCCAGTCAAGACTTGAGCGGTCACTTGGTTTGAACGAGTTAACTACAAACGAGTCCAATTCACAAGAGTCCCCAATCGGTGGTTTCAATTCCGCTCCACCGGAAGAACAATCAACTGAACTTGTGGAGGCACAATGGGTTTGATACAAAAGACGTGGAGCGGGATAAATCATTGGTTTTGTCGTCGTCATGGATTTAGCACACGAATGCTCGGCGGCTGCTTGCTCAGTTAGCAGGACCAAATGCGGTGCATCTTTGGGTAGTAGGCTCAATGCTGACCGAACAGCGGATATACGAGCTTCCCAACTGCGTGGTCGATAGGCAACACTGGATGGTGCAGGATCATTCGGGAATCGATGGAGACGACTTGCGCGATCGTCTACTTCAGTGTCGCGGTGTGCATGCGAACCAATACCGGTTCCCATGACCATGCAATCACAACAAGACCCGCAGGAACACGCATCAACATCGCAGTTCGCACCTGCTTCGAACAGCGAGCAACAAGTGCACGGAGGATCATTGTATAATAAACGGTCTTTTTCACGATCGGCTGTTTTGCAGTCTGTCGAAAGAGGACTGTCGTCATCTAGACTGTGTGTGAAAAACAACGGCACAGAACTGGGACGCGGTGTCTGAACGTTGTCACCACCCTCGTTATCCACATCGAACGAGCTCAGACGTGAGAGTGGTTTGTTTGATTCGGCGATGCAACAGTTCCCATCCAACGCAGTTACCGTCGTGTTCGTCATACTTGCAGAGGAAGTAATCGACGGCTTTTGCCCTGGTGGGACAGTCACAATAAATATGTAACCATGATAATATGGGTATGCACTTTGGTTCAGATTTGGGGGAGCGGCACAAGTTGACGCTAAACGTGAGTTGCAACAATGTGGACCCACATAGTCTGTCGCTGTGATTAGATGGTTGAGTAACTGAATAAAAGGATACATAACGGAAAAAAATTAGTCAGTTAAAAAAATATAGGAGAGACATTCGGTGTAAACGGTCATTAAACGGATAAGTTTTTCTATTGAAAGTAGTCTTAAAGCTGGTGACTTCATATAGGAAGAGATACAAATTTAAATCTGGAAAGAAGTCACAGCTGTTTAACAGGAAATAAGCGCACGTAGCTTAAGTCGAAACAGAGTGACGTACAGAAACACTCATCAGCATGTTATCGCTGAATCGACAATTCTCCAACTTGAAACGATCGACGTCTGCTCGGAAATCCCGATTAGGCCACAATCAAAGTGAAATAAAATTGCTTGGAAACAAGGTTTCATTCAAGTCCTAGCTTAACACATCATCACAATGACTTCCGTCCGTCAGTCTTTTCAAGCATGACCTAAGTGGTCATTTGGCTGTTGTCAGTTTATAACTACCCCGACCATCGTCACAACTGGTTGTTATGTATTCGTCATTCATTCTTATCGGTTTGGACGGTACAGTCCTGGACTCTCTGAAATTAACGACTGACTCCTTTGGGGTCGATAATGAAAAACTGAAAGAGAGCGGGATATGAATGAGTGTCTCAAATTTCTGAATATTGTGACCTACGAGTTTTTACTAAGTGATTTGTGTCTCGTGTTGCTGTGCTGATATGGATGCATCGAACTCTGCTATCACGCGGAATTTCGAACATACAGTAAGGACGCTGTTACAACGGAGGCGCTGGGATCATAAAATAACTCACCATAGCGATCACCTCTACATAACAAACAACTTTCGAAATCTGCTGGATACTTAATGCATTTAGCGATTTTCGTTATACCCGACCTCCGCGTTGTTATTTTTTTTTGCGTGATTCATTCCAGAATTGCAAAACCATGTTCGATAATAGAACATAGTGATGCTTGTGCCGCGAAATGTGCAACATACGAAGTGAAACTATATGTGGCATCATTCACCGATTGCATAATTTGTTCACTGAACCACTCAATTTGTTAACACACACACAACTACACGTAACATGCCGTCAAGAGCTCCCGTGAGTAATTGTGGCCATGTGACCAACTGGGTTTCATTCGGTATAAGGTCGTGGCATAAACATTTTCCGCCAATCAACGAGGCATATTATCATCACAACACCATCTCAATGAGCCGAACAATATTCGCCGTCGATTAGTGATCACAGTTAACGTTACCCCAGTTGACTCGATTCGGCTGTTGTATTCCCTTCTGAACATCTTTCATTTTCATTCGGGCACACAAAGCCAAATAGAGCGAGCAGGTGGTTGTATTCAGATGTTGAGCTTTGGTTCACACCATGCCCTCTGTTGCATCGAATGGAAATGCATATGGGTATGTTCAAATTGTCCGCCACAATGATCGCTTCGTTATATCCGGTTTGCTATAATGACCATAAAAGCTCACCTATGTTAGAAAAACAATTCGAACTAGGTACCTTACTCGCTATAGAAACCTTTTTGTAACAGCGGTGATATTGTCTATGTGAATCTCACCAAACATGGTCAGTTGTCACCGTTTTGAATTTAGTGTCCACGTAGTGCATGCTGAGTGAAGGGGTCGATTATCTTGCAGTAAGGATGTAAACAACACGATGATGTCTCGCATAAGAAATAAAGATAGCAATAGGCCGAAGAAATTTGGAAACCGCTGGCGTAGACGATTCCACTTCTTTAGTTCTTCACACTAGAAATTCTCTAATCAAGTTTTCCGGTAATCATCCATTATTTTCTGTAACAGTCTGTTAAACTACAGCCGTCCTCCACTGTTTGTCCGGCACCAACAAGCAAGCTATATACGTTTCTACTGGTGTTGATGTTCTCGTACACCAGAATCTGTTGATTTCTGCTAAACAACACATTCGAGGATGAACATGTCGCGCAAAAAAATGACAAGCTAACAAGGAAACTTAAACACTTAGCTCCTTATATCTAATTCATAAAAACAGAGAGAAAACAGTTAGCATTTCGACTTACTCTCACCAAACGTTAAAATGAAGCCAGTGAACCGCATGTGTGAACAAACTAAACAGACTCGATCTTTCACATCTCAACAAAGTAATCAATTATGTGGTAAAAAGAATGATTGCGTCAGCGTCTTCTATGTACGAAAAACTGGTCGCTGTTTGACTGACTAGTGAGAGTTACAGGTCACAATTACGTAAGAAATTCGAGATCGCATCAACCAGTCACTAGATCAATACTCGATGTTGTCATCCTTAAACTCCTCGAAATACATTCAATCAGGCGTAGACTCAATCACCGATACTCCCTTCGTCCGAAATCACTCACACTCCCAGCCTTATATTTTCCACTGTCCATTGATTTAGCTCTTCTGGATGATTACACCTTGCGACAAAGAGACTTACATGCACAAAGGTAAAGTTTAAATAAAGCCCGGGGTTAAAACTTCCTAACTAAAAAATCAGTCCATAAAAAAGAACCACCGACGTTAACCTTTCCAGTACACTCATAAGAGGAGAGACCGGATGCAAAATGGTTTACCATTAGAAAGCACCAAAACCGTACAAGAAACACTTTTTGAGGCTTGAAATACGGCAGTCCGGTCGGACCAAACCCAGTTTAAACGTGCACTGACCTCAGGGTAGATGAGCGAAGTACATAAGTCCGCTCGCGAACAATCTTCACGCACAGTAATACAGAAACCTGAAATCAGCTTCAGACTCGACAAAGCAACCTAGTGTGCAACTTATCTTTTGAACCACGCTAAACTGAAGGCCTTCAAATGGAGGCTGGGATGAACGAACGATAATCTTTTGATATGCCCCATAAAAAATGCGAACACACAGATAGCAGAAATTTCAGCCAGTAATTTGAACGCACGAACGTACTAACTCGAGCAACACAACAGCTGGACAACAAAAAGAAGCGTACCACGCTCCATCCATACTTCGAACTTACCAGAACAGTAAAAAACCGGAGGATATTGTCCAAAATACAAGCCCCCTTCATTGCAGACCCTGAACTAAGATAAAACAGTGGTTATAACGTCGCCCTATTGGTTGAGATTTCTCGGGTTCGAGCTCACTTTAGTTAACACTTGGCTACATCACGACAACTTGACAGTATCCTAGCGGTCGTATAACCATACTGTCGCACGGCGGCAAATGCCAAATGGTACGAAGTTGGCTTGCTTACTGTTTGCTTTCTATATTTTCGTCTAAACGGCGTGTAGATGTAATTATCGATTATCATCATATGTGATCCCTTATCGAGATACCATGAGTACCAAATCTTTGTAAAAGAAAACTTCAAGCAAGCCTCTTCAGAGGGTGTACATCATCCTTAGGGTAAACATAGAACAAAGTTAATGAGAGCTCAGTATTGAGCATGAGTGCAATTGTTTCGAGGACGGTGGTAAAAAAAGGTTATTCCACTTAGATCTCCAGCAGGTGTTTTGCGACCGACGAAGCCTGCTCACGCTGCTTGGTGGGGCCACATCGGGTCACGCAGTGCATTAAGTCTTCGGCATGATTGGGGACGTGTTCTTTCACCCTCAGGCGCAGGGATTGGTCAGTCCCGTTGAACACCCTGTCGATCATTTCGTTCACTAAAGTATCAAATTTCTACAGTCAAATTGTCAAACGTACTTGAGATTAGCAGTGCACAAATACAAAGATCATCGTCCTCTACCATGCTAAGCGATACATTTTTAAATGATCCGTATAAACTAGTCGTGAATCTCTCTTCGAGATCCCTTTCTCGTCTCCAAGTGGAAGTAGTTTCTCTTGGAGTTTCGATTTGAATGCCCGCATAGGATTATTGACATCACGCAAGTACGAGCGCAATTAGAAAACCAACGAGGCCAATTGGGAAAGTTACTGCCCACAGCTGGTTTTGAAGTTAAAATGGTGGACCTAGTAAACACTTCTGAATATCACATCCAACAGAAAAGCTATTGTGCATGTACAGTACCGGAGCCTCAGATAGCTAGCAAACTGAAGATGCAACTGTGTGAAACCTGACAGACGGTTGGGCAATAATGAGACAATACAAAGATTGGAGAAAATGTATGTCATCTTTCAGAGGTATGAATCTCTAATCGACAGTCACCTGATAACAGTGTTTGATGAGAACATATTTGGGCGATTGTGCAGTTTGCCCCCTCAGATATGGTAAATCAACTTAAAATACAGTACATTATATGACGTCCACTGTACACGACCCAAAATTATACGGTTATATATTCGGGAACCAAACCTAATAGTCAATCCTCTCTTGGCAGTTGCTTATAAAACTTGCCTGCATTATGGTTGTTTTGTAGCTTTCGAGCACTCCTCGACACGTTTGAGATGTGCGACAGTCTAGATAGTGCCGATCTGAAAGGAGAATTGATGTCCCCTTTTGAAGTAAATTCGTTTTCACAAATGTACCATCAAGTGAGGCGGTCGATTTGTCTGTGACTTCGTGCTGGCTCGTAACATGAAGTTTCATGTTCCAATCAATATCCGAAAACCTTTGATATTGTTGTGTACTGAAAATAACACATTCAATTTGAAAACGAGAAACACAAGCAAACAGACAAAGTCGCTATAGGTAGCCCTCAGAGACGGAATGCGGCTGATAATTTTGTCTACGGTTGAAGTGTACCTCACGATAACAATACACGATATTCGGTTTATAGACGATATGATAATGACATAGTAGTGTTCGCTCATGACAAAGAGCGTAGAAAATCTACTGAATTTACTGAACTCTTTGCATTCAAACCTATCGTTGTCATATGAGTTTGGAGAAGCTACGTTCGTCAGTCTGGATATCAGCACTAGGTGACGGGAAGACGGTAGAGTGCGTCGATCAGTACACCACAAGCCCACCTGAGACAGACAATATCTGGTCAAGATATATATATATATATATATATATATGAGGCGAAAATCGAAGGATGGGTATTCATTGTGACGTTTTAAATCCGCACTAGAGTATACACATAGACGCATATTGCGAACAAGAAAACGAAGCCGTTTAGCTACACACACACACACACACACATACCAAAACCCAACATGTGCAGTCTCTCATAAACAGGGCGAATCGATCGAACAAAATGTCCACGCAAACATATGTGTATACTGACAAATACTAGAAGAGATCAATGAGACTGTGTTGGCATACGTGATTTACTGAACAAGTTGATGAGAACGAGCGCGTGCCTGAGAAAAGGCAGAAACGCCAGTGCACAAGTCCGTCATCATGAGGACGTCAGCGTATCGTGAGCAATTCGTTTCCAAGTACAGGGATCCAGAGAAGTTAGACAATTTTACTCCATTTTAAAAGAAAACACCTGACCGATAATTGCTTTAGTCAATATGCCATGGAGAGAAAATTAAACGAAATGATTGTACAGAGAAAAGTTTCTAAGAATCGTCGTTCGTGAGTGCTACCTTGGTCAGCCGCGTCTGAACGCAGTTATTTCGCAGACTTATATACACCGTTCAATTTCCTATGACAGCGAATAATGCAGCTACAGGTATTAGTGAGTCAGAGAATCATTAATGACCAGACCATATTTCATTTATCTCACAATATAATGTGAATGGAATAAGCGGTCTTCAAGTACTCAGATCGGCAGACGAACAGCAAAGCGGTTGCATGTCTAGATGGCCAACTCTGACTGCAGTAGCTACTGCACATGACCGAACCTAATCCTATTCCATCGCTAAGCACTCGGTCGAGACCGGGTATGCGGTGAACGTCATTAACACACACACACATCACAAAGAGATGCATCCAGCAACTCGTGAACATATTATCAATCGAGTCTAAGGTCATCCTTGCGGATCCAGAAGAGGCTGAACAGAGGAAAATGCCGCATCTGTGTTGACAACCAAACCAAATATAGTTGTGGCAGTCGTCGCGTCATTTGGCTCCAGTCAATGTGATGGGTTAAGCTGGATACGGATGCTGCCAACCGCGTGTGTGTGATTCTATATAAACCAAGACTTAGGCTGCGGCCCTTCATGCGAAATATGAAAAGCCGTACATGGCCGCCTTACTACTGCGAGGCCAGAGCGAATATATATTTCCGATCTAGCAGAGAGATTATGGCACAGGTTTACAGGGAAAGTAAGAGACGACTGTTTGTACGGATTACCCTATAGCATCCTGGTAGATTAAAAGCTCACCGACATATGAGGAATCATTTGGATAACTATAAGCAAGGGTGTACACTGTAATCGTACAATCGGTGAAAATAAGTATATGAACAACGCATCGAAGATTCTGAAGTTATTGAAACGTTGGTCGATTGCACAAACAGAATATGTTCTACACAAACGACTTACAAATGCCACACGGGTCACACACAAACAAAGAGTGATGTTCGTCAATGAGCTCTAAACAGGAGCACTATGGCTTGGGCTGTCGTTGATCTTAGTAGTATACCAAGAAAAGTATAACAAGCAAAATGGAAGTGAATGCTATGGAAGTTCATCAAGAAGAGTAAGCAATCTTACGGAGACCTGCTCCATGTGCACTGCAATACATTATCACCTTTAAGAAACCGCATACAACCAGTAGTGTGGACGGGACGCAGTCCGTAACTTGGAATGAGAAATCTCCAAACCATGTTCAACAGAATCGTAGCAAGTGAGTATATCATTGCCTGGTCATCTTACAGATTCTTCTAACCGCAAGCAACCGTAGAGCATTATGTTGCAGACATTCTGCCAGCAAACGGAGTACACCACCTTGATCGCCGTTAGCTGTCCATTTTTATGACAGCCATCCACTGAGAACTTGAAAACGTCCCGACTACACGCTACCGCATTGTTACGGTCCTCAAACAATCAGCTCATCTAACACAGGCCAACTAGATGAGATGACTATTATCAAATACCGGGAGCATATGCGGCTCCAATGCGAATAGACCAGGACTCCTACCCACGGAGCAAGATAGAACACGTGCACACATACAGTGTAAGCCTTCCATGTAAGTGACCAGCAGATATCTCTGTGACGTCACAAATGAGGACAATTTAGAAATGCACCACGTTTCTTCATTTTTTTCAGAAGCAATAGTGCAAGTCGATCAGATTGCACTAGTTAAGTAAGTGAAGTGATTAATAGCCACAAGTAGGTCATCAGGCTACTTACATCTATGACATAAAACTTTAACGAGTTGTTTGTATAATCAGTTCACCTACATCCAATTGAATAGGCGTAGAACCAATCGAATAGAGATTAATCGTAATGTAAACAGATTTGAACAACTTGTTAAGTGGCAACTTACTACACAGTATACAATGAACCAAACATGTACAACAGCCGATTCTTTGGCATGAATACAATAACCGAAGAGATCACATCAAACTGGTGAACAGGCTCCCTCGATGTTCGGTTCATTGCATTCCTCTTCTCTCCTACCAAGCTTTTGGTTTTGGTGTTTCGCGGTGGTGCCTTCATCCTATGCCTTGACGGTTTCAGATGGCATGATGAACTCAGTGTTCGGAAATGAATACAGAACACTTTCAGTAGGAACTGCGTTGAGAAAAGCGTAACAGTGTTACTTCCCGAAGTCCCAACTCAGATTCAGTACTAGTCACACTTGTCACACGGTGAATACGACAGCTTTGTTTCATGCGAACCGTCAAACACGTTTCGCCTGTTGATAGATACCTCCCGTTAGTCCAGACCGCATACGATGTTTAGCATGGGAGCAACTTATCCGAAACCTTTGTGGCTTAGCCTGCATTGCAACAGAGCACGTAGCTCAGAGTTCGTAGTCCATGACAGTTAGTGGCCAGTATATTGGTCCCCACTTCCCTTGAATATGGTTCGGTTGGCGACCAGGTGGCCGGTTTACTCTTAGAAAATGACTGTAATTCGTTTTGCCTGCCCTACATAAGTTACTGTATTGATGTGGCCGGTGCTTTGATCTATTTTTTATTGTCCCGACGCACTCCGTTATTCTTGCCTGAATAATCATCGCGAGATGTTAACATTTCGATTTACTCTCATCAGTCGCAAACGTAAAACCAGCAAATTTTATACAAACTGCGTATAGCAACAACAATTGAACGAACCAACCACATAGTTCTGACCTTTCACGCGCTAATAGTGCAATCAATTCCACGGCAAGGAGATTGATTGCGTCAGCGCCTTCTGTGCACACAAAACTGGCCGATGTTGTTTGATTAGCAATGCCTCGCTAATCGCTAACAGTTTCGGGTTGCGATTATGTAACAATATCTTGAACGATTCGACAGGGTCAACTAGGTGACCGGTTGCTAAGATATGTTTGGCGATCGATGAGGCCGGGGTCTTCGAGCTTGTTACAGACAGCAGGTCATTTTTTGAGATCGCAGTTGATAACCACTTAGGAATGTGCTCCGCCATACGCTGATGCAAGCGCCGATCTGTTCTGCCTATGTAGACGTCATTGCAACTGCAATTGAACTGGTATATTACGTGGGAGACAGACTGATCGGTTGAGTGTGTATCACCGCTATGAAAGGTCAGAATTATGTGGTTGGTTTGTTCAATTGTTGTTGCTATACGCAGTTTGTATAAAATTCGCTGGTTTTACGTTTGCGACTGATGAGAGAATCGAAATGTTAACATCACGCGATGTATGTCTTCTCTCTGTGTCGACTAAGTGGATTAAGGGAGCTCAGTATATAGACTGTAAATCGTTCTGTGTGTGAATATATTGGCGGAGTTGGTATCATGCGCCGAAGGTTTTGCGTTTAGTTTGCGCACGCTTCATAATCAAACGAGGTGGCGTAATCGAAAGTCTGCGCTCCAGTAATACCATTTCGTTTGATACTGAAACTTTTGTAATCCAAATGCCACTACCCT
>LOND01000644.1:8733-23669 GCA_014220965.1 Paragonimus kellicotti | reverse complement strand
TATTCCCATACCTCAGCTCAGGTTAGGGTTTACGGTGAACTGTCTGACAGTTTCAGCACCAGGAGCGGCGTACGTCGCCATTTTTGTTCAATTTCGTCATAGACGAAATAATGGAGGACTGTCTGCGGCACTCAAATGATGCCGGCGTGGACCTCCTACCTGGTGAAAGACTGACTGATCTTGATTATGCTGTTTGACAACTTTCAAGCGGCACAAACAACACTGGACGCTATTTCGCGTTCTGCTAAGTACTTCGGAATGCGCTTTGCAGCCTCAAAATGCAAAGTGCTTCTGCAAGATTGCTGTGATTACGTAGATTTAATGTTAGATAATGAAGTCATGGAGGTTGTCGACCGGTTTGTATACCTGGGAAGCTGCATCAGCGGCGACGACGAAGGTGTAGAAGCGCGTATTTCCAAGGCTAGGGCGGTGTTCGCTAATCTGAGACACCTATGGCGACAGAGAGGTATTTCTCTGAAGCTTAAGGGTCGCGTATATCAGACAACAGTGAGGGCTGTATTACTTTACGGCAGCGAAACTGGCCACTCAGGGTAGAGGACGTGAACCGTCTTCAGGTATTTGACCACCGATGTTTAGGTTTTGGTCGTCCTTATCGGGTGGCACCAACGAGTGAGCAACGAGGAGGTTAGGAAGCGGGTGTTTGGCACTGATTGTCAAACGAGTTCTTTTGTTCAGTCGCTACATTTGCACAGACTTAGATGGTTAGGTCATGTTATCTTCCGCTACACTGGACACTGTGCTGACGCTACGGCCGAGTGGCGCAAGATGCGAGATGGACAGATGATGACCCGGCGTAGAGAAATGAAGTCGTTCACCAGCCTCCTGGGCTTGGGACCTCGCGACTCACAGAGTCGGTGGCTTGAGACGTTAGGTGAGATGGCGGCTAATCGAGCTCAGTGGCGTGAATGTTGTCGTTGTTTGGCCGAGTTGTCTGTGAAGTGAGTGCACTTAATGATGCGGGGCAGTGAAAGCCGTAAGGAAGCTGTCTTGCTGATGACGCCTTACTTTCACTTACAGCTCGGTTGTTTGTTTAGAAGTGTAATCACCTTGATGTTTTGTGTTTGAATATAGACGTAACTATTTTTGGTAGTTCGGTCTCTTTCCCTCCTTTTCTTTTTTCTTCCGTACAGGGTTTGCTTTTTTTCCACGTGGTTGTTTGGCAGTTTGCATCAGTGTGTACCACTGATGAATTGTTGTCTATGATGATGATGGTGATGATCTCTGCGTATGATCTATGCATGTATCCCATCTGTCCATATCTTGGCTTCCGTATCACACTATCACTTGATTGAATTGACATGTACGCGATTTGGATATGACACCCTCGGCGAATTCCTGTAGCGTTCTCTATAAAGATAACGGATTGAAAATATGATGAGCAAAGAAAAGAGTACTGTGGTGTTCAGACAAGACGTTTCGATAATCACCTGTGTAATTTTTGAAAATCTCGAGACTCGGAACAAACTATAAACACGTCGGAAATGTGCACTGGTTACACAGTGACCCGAGCTGACTCGATTGGCGATTTCTTCTACATGAACGCGAATGCCCAGGGTGCGCAAAAGTGTTGCCTCTAGTTCAGATTTTCATTTTAAAAAAGTCCCATATCTCTCTGTATTAAATTTTTAATCGCCTTCCACATCGGCATGAAATTACTTCCGCTTGTCCATTCACAAGTGTGTGCCTCAGTCGACTATGTCTTAAATATCCCGATCAGGAATAGATGATGATAATTTTCACCATTCAGCTCTTCAGTTACTGTACTTGGTGCCCTATGATGTACCAGATCACATACAGGAATAGATCTTAATGGAATCAGGGACGTCCACACTTCGGAAATCCGTGTTATCATTGTCACCAGGCTGTTCTAAGATATGTTAAAGGTGTGGATCACCACGACGGTTACAGAGTTCATCGTTAACATCAACCTAACAAACGGCCAAGACGATTCAACTTTCAACAGTACGCATAGTAGAACAGTGGTTGACTAATGTTTAACTGCTAAACAATCACATGAAAATGAAACAAGTTCTACGTAATCAAGCGTAGCACGTGAGATCACAGAAATCGGACTTGACATTTAAGAGAAGGCGCAAAACAAAACACTACAAAAATGCACACAGGTTGTCTGAATCAAACTACGAATGCCGTTACTGGACCAAAAAATGTAATAAATGGGCATTATATAGGAGATTGAGTATCTCTAAAAGGAAGTTGGTAGCATGGAATATGTTTGACCTTGTTAGGAAGGCCAGGCACTTAACGATCATCAACAGAACACACGGGTGCTGATCAAATCATAGAAGAAATGATTAACCGGTAAACAATTAATCATTCAGAACACAGCGCGAGGATAATGACGCTGTGTGACCGTTTGTGTACAGAGTACAGGCCAAATTGCTGTTACGAATACTGGAGCTTAGCATCAATATGAATGCATGTCGTCTTGAACAGAGCTTGTTAGAGCAGACAATTCGTTCTTATCTGTTGCCAATCAGATGTTCTGTGAACACACATCGATCGAACTACGCACTACTGATCTTCATTACACATACATTTCAGTCACTCTAAAATCATTCAATTTATACCAGAAGTAGATAGAAAAAGAGTTTCTGACCTTTACTGTCCGAAGCGGAATTTTTGACATTCTGGATACCAATGCACGGGATAGTAGGAGAAACTGGAAGAAGCATGTTGAAGTGAGAAATCATAAGAGTTTGTCTCTCTGAAGGAAGATATGTCATAGCCTGATAGCGCCAGTCATGAGACAAAAGATTATCCATCCAGTGTAAGTGGGTCTCTTTGACACCTCTCGGAGGTGCGGCGAACATGAACATATGACTGAGATTCTCAGAACAAGCACGGTAGTCACTAACAGATGCGGTGGATTTGGGAGCGGATACTGTGCAGACGGAATCTGGAGAATCATCCAAACTCGACTTGACACTTGAATCAGACGGGCTGGTTCGCAGCTGACCACTTGCCGGAGTAGATTCACGTAACTGATTAATGTACGTTTGAACCGTTTGGACGAAAAGATCCGTGCGCTCCATCAATAGGTCCAAGAAATCCTCCCGTGCACGCACACGGAGTTCGTTTTGGAAATGTTTATAAACCTGCACAAAAAGGAAAGTGAAAAATCGATACATGTTATTAGTGTGGGGTGATGTCATTAACTAACTAACTAAATACATCAGTGGCTTGATTGGGAGGAAAAGGGCGACAAGAAGATATGAAAACATGAGTTGATGGATATATGAGGGTAGGTATGAATACTTATTCGTAAAAATCTCCCGAAACTTCAACAATCAACCGAGTAGCAAGTAAGAACAGAGGCACGCAGAAGATCGCTGTTTCCTTGCATATTTTACTGAAGCACTCTATTGATTGTCCTCATTAAACGAATAAACCTCGCGAAGGGCAACGGATTTATTAAGAGAGCAAAAGCAAGTGTGATAAGGAGGGTCACAACGGTCAAGTTGCTTCAACTAAGGTAATTCTCCGTGCATTATCGGTACACCAGAGGTGGCTTGATTTTGGTATACAGGATACTCTATCACCTAAAGTGCCCTTTCCGAAACCCACGTACTACCTGACCAAAATCATCCCTCAGAAGCAATTCGCGAAAGGTACGAAATTAAAATGAACCGTTTTACATGCACACAATATTTACGCAGTGTCTGGATGTGCTCGGTCTGGAACATCCCACCGGAGCATTTCGGGACAGTGACATTCGGCAACGGTTTCAAGCGCAAACTTGACGCAAACGTTCAGGAAATCAAACTGAGGTAGCATAAGCATAGACATCAGAAACAGTATAAGTGCATTCGACATACGAAAACCGCCGTAGGTCTGTACTTATCTGCATACTGAAGCATTTTTGCTACAGACTCGATCAGCTGTAGTTGAGCTAGACTTCTGCGAATCACGTATTATTTCACTCACCTTTGACATCGTTTCCGATTCGCAATTTCACAGCTGCCGATTGGAATGATCAATTTCACCGCAAGTAGTACAGGCTAAGTTAGTCAACATTTCTAAATCGTCCAACACATAATCAAATGAACATGGGTACTTTCGGCTTCCTTCAATCTGCACCTTGATATTGAATGTTTGAATATAGACGTAGCTATTTTTAGTAGTTAGGTCCTTTCCCGTTTCCTTGTTTTTTCTTCTCTCTTTCTGCGTCTATGATGACGATGATGATAATGATAATGACACTATCAGCCAAAGAATAAATTACTTTAGTTACTGCAAAAACAATCGTATCGGTCAGCCATACTTTTTCAGTGTGAGTCGATTTCGTAAATGACTATAGGTAGTCAACAAGGATGTGATCGCGATTAGTCGGGTACACATATCTGATGAGAGGCGACAATCGCAAAACCGGTAGTGTGTTTCTTGAGAAGTTTGACCATTGAACGCATACAACTTACATTACTAGACCTTTCAGACAATGAGGATAAAATCTTCAGTCAATGTTAAGACCATCCTCTGTTTCTCGTCGGAATGGACCTTCAACCACGTAGAGCGTCGATCCTCCACCTACAATTTTACAATCCTATTTCGTCGCCACAAACCTAGAACCAAATTGGCCGTGCAATAACTAGCTACAGATGGCTGAAAAATGCGCAAGATCGTCGCTCGTGAAAATTGACCTGTCTCGAACCTCTTCACGTGTTGGTCTGTGTCAGACTGTATGCGTGGTTCACTGATACAAAACGATACAAACTCAAGTGGGTAGGTGTAAGCAAACTGTCCGGTTAGGCTGCACTAGCCAACCAACAAATTAGGATGGTCAAGCTGACTTCTACTCCCACGGTTGGCTTAGATCAATATCGAACATACCTACAGGATGTCATTCATCCAGTTGGTTCTAATAGTTGTGGATTGCCTCATTGTGCTGTGAACCACTGAGGTTTTGGGCATTCCCTTGAAATCCGTGGCACATGTCAGTCAACGTCAGCCGACAGTAGCGTGAACTACGAAATGCTTGTGAAGAAGTTTCAGAACCCGGTGGCCAGACCAAATGAAGGTGACATGTGCTGCTTCATTCGGAAATTGACTGAGAACGTCCATTATATCCGGACCACGGGTATAAAACACCCCGATATTCGTGGAACGATCTGCAGAACAGACGATTCACTGATAGATAATTAAAAAAGACGCGTGGAACGCTAGGGGGTGCACTTTCAACCACTGTTCAATTGAATATCTACGTCGATTATTGCGCTTTGGGAACCCAATTACGCTCAGTGACTAGTGCCCACATATATTCTAAAGGAACCATACGACTGCACGAGGCATCCCATGAAGGCTGATTTCCTCTAGCTACGTTTAAAAATAGTGAAAACGTGCTAGGCGAGCAAACGTCCATTTTGATGTTGAGGTCTCAGATTTCTGGAAAGTCTCTTTGTCTAGCAGGAATCGATATTTGCTTCCATCTTCGAAAACAACCCGCGTGACGTGTGTACTAACCACCGAGATATTGAACGGACTTTAGGTACGTCTAAACTACTGTTCGTTTCGTCATATAACTTATCTGAAAGGCATGAAAAGCAGCGACCCTAGGAGCAATCTGGATTTAACAAGGGAGGTGCAAACACTTGGAAAACCTTCACGCTACGCAAGCTGCAGGGACATCGCCAAGCATAACAGAGAACAACAGTAATAATGCTCTGGTGCATCGAAGAAGCCTTCGATCGTGACGACAAGTGGTTTCTGGTGTTGCCTGTTGGAGTGAGGTATGAAAAGCCTAGTATGCGTCTGTTCCAAGCCTTTATACAATCTGTCCTCAAGTAGATCTGAAGCATAAGATAGGCTACCATGTCTCTAGCGGAGCACCACAAGGTTGTCTCATGTCATTATTTCTCCTCTCCTTTGCAGTCAACGATGATCTGCACAAGCATCTGAATGTTCTCACCAATGGTCTCGTAGCACTGTATTCAGGAAACAAAATCACGCAGTTCGACTATATTGATAATACATCGCCCCGCTTAATTATAATGCGCAAACAGCCCAAGAAGTGTTAGATCGTTTGACGGTCGAAATATCGCGACGTTATATGTGCTTTGCACCATCTATGTATATAGTTAACATGGCACAGGCTAGACGAATCAGGAAATGCGCTATATAAGAGACAGGTGCTCCTACAATACACCACTCACTCAGAATGGTGTCAATGTGGGTTCAGATGCAAGTTTATGTTTACCTCAGAAATTGCAACAAAACTGGTGTTTGAGATTTCCTTACTTACTGCCAAAGTCTGGTCGATAGTTGGCAGTCTGAGAGACCTATGGAGCCAGTTTGAAATATGTCTCTGTTAAATGACAGGGTGTAAAACAAGATCGTGTGGAGACATAATACAGGCCAAAATGGACGCCAATTTCGTCATATCCCTAAGCTAAACATGTTAGGAGGTGACCATCCAAACGAAGCAGGCAAATCGAGTCGCTCATCGCTGTGAGATACACAGTCGAGGTATCATAACCCCTGAATACGTGATAACCTACACGGAGAAATCGAATGCCATCCGTCTGAGGTGAAATTGGAATATTTCGGTTCATATTTTCCCTTTTTTCTTGGTTATGACCCGCTTTTTACCCATATTTGTAGCAGTTAAGCATCATCGAGAACCACTGACATTGCAGTTGCCGCTGTCGATGATGATGGTAATAATGACAACATTTTCTGAGGTAGACTCAGTGTCGGGTAAAACGCCCGTACTTTTCAACTCCATGTTAACTGTATTTATGCGTTTGTTTGCTGATACCCCATAATCTGATTCATACGAACTCCCCAACTGTCATATATGGAGGTTCTGTCTGATTCGTTTTCTGCCCTCTGCCGGTTTTGAGATATATATATATATATATATATATATATATATATATATATATATATATATATATATATATATATATATATATATATATATATATATATATATCTTTGTGTCTAGTTTTGACTCGTTCCCAATAAACGTTTTGACGTTAACGTTGGATGTTCTTTTTGGGCAGGGACAGTCCATTAATGTCAGAAACTGTTCATCGTGTTATTATTCTCAGGCATGACCAGTGAACATGAACAAAGTGCGATATCGTACACGCTGTGAAAACGCACAAACAATGTGTTTGAATCATTTCAACCGGGAAACTACGTCGTGCAGAGAGGTTATCTGTACCCAGAAGACATCGGTACATCTCATCATCGCTCACATGGTACTGAAATCTGAAGTCAGTCGTGAAAAGCTAGAAGGGTCTGAACACGTGCTCAACTGCTGATAGTTGTGGTCGGCAGAAATGCCTCCCAATAAAATCAACGACGAATTATCGGCGCACCAGGCTGGATACTTGAAAACTAAGATCAGTCCTGCGTAGAGCCATGCAATTTATAACTGACAAGTAATTCAAAGAGAATGTAAAGAGTCTGAATGTTGGACAAGTGCTTAGAGCTATGTGAGAGTAGCCCAAGTTGACCATCTGAGTGCGATACAGCATAGCTGAACCTGTCTACCGTAGCGTTTACAACTCCAATTACACTTCGGGTATAGTGGGGTGACTAATTTTCCGTAGAAGAAACTCTCGTAGCCCTCGCTGTTGCAGTTGATATGGGGTGCACTGGAACCAGAAGCCAGATTTGGTAGTACTAACTGGATCGACGACAGGCAGGCTATTGATAACAGAAACCGAAGCCATCAACGCAAGTGAAGCAACAGCGCAGAGATGCAACTACTTAAACTTGGCCGATAACAGTTGCTGGTGCTGTGTATGGTCGGTAATGAGCGGGATGAAAATACGGCGATCCAATTCACTGACAGTTATGCTGTAGACTAGCCAACAAAACGCAGTAAATATCCGAAATAACCACTTCCCGTTGCAAATTTGAATAGACTAAATAAAAGAATGACATGACACGATTTATATTCGAGCGAGTTTCGCCACATCTCTACTGGCGTTTGCCGCAGGCGAGTCAAATGTACAAGATTAAAAACCACAAAACAAAGATCACAGTTTATAACTAGGTTGGTTGCTACCAAGGCAGCATCAACGTCACAAACAGTTCTTTTTGTACGCACAAAATGGGGTGACGGTGTCTGATTGCAATGGCCTCGGCATATCGTAGCAAACGTTTGTTTCGAGTCGAGAACAGAACACGAAATGACTTTGATGAGTCAATCACATGTTGCGTCATCAAGTTATGCTTGGCAATCGATGACGCTGGCTCCTTCCGGGTGTTTATTGTCAAGTTGCCTGATTGTGTGACCGTTTGTTGAACTCATTTCGGTAAGTGTTCGGCAACCCTGGTTCCAAGCTGGCGCTCAGTTCTGCCAACATAGGATGCTCCGCATCCACATTTGTACTCATAGATTACATTTGATTTGTTGAACTGAAGCGACGGTTGCTTAAACGAGGGATTGGAGATTCGGAAAGTTTTGTATACGACCAGTGGCTTCGTAGCAAAGAACGTACCGACAACAGCTGACCTTAAGCGTCGTCCAACTATTCCACACACGTTTTCTTCCTTTGGATGACAGTTGTAAAACTACTCTTTTTGAGAACTAAGGGTTGAGAAGTATTTCGCACATTGCTTGTGTTGAATTTTCTTATAAATATTTTCGGATCTGCTCTACTTGACAGAGTTCGTCATTCAAACTGTCACTAGTACACAGCCGTCTTATCCACTTAAACAGCATGCGCAACAATCACGTTTTATATGTTACTGTAGTCACTGACTTTCAATATGCGTGAAGTCAATATGATAACAACTAGTTTATTATACATATCAAAGGTGACTGAAGTGAATAGCACTGCGTTTACACAATGAATTGGTGACTACGAGAACTCGCTTGGAGGAAAGAGAGAAATCGGGATCTTGGAACGTGATCCCACCTGACATTAACGGTTAACGTGTGGACCGTTCGAAAAGGAGACGAAAAGACAGTGTGGCACATAGTCGGCCTTACCTTCTGACAGCTGATGTAGATGCGGCGATCTGGCTGAAAGGCTGCAACGGTTGACTATCATGGAACATATAACCAGTAAGAATAAAGGCAATCAGTAAGTCGACATTAGCTTACCAACGCGATTTGTTCGTCTGTTGTGTCCGGAAGTTGAACCATACGAAGGATATGCTGTACATCAGAAATCGGTTGCCCCGGTAGTATGTGAGTTGTTCCGTTTACAGAAGATCCCTTGGGCGTCGTCGGATTAGCAGAGTCCATCAGGAATCGCGTAAACAATGCTGTCTCAAAACGGGCCTGTTCGAAGTGCCGCCGTTCTGATAACACTAGTTCGTTTATGTAGAGCTGTAATGGTGAATCTTGCAAATGGTCTTGTGGCTGAACGAGAAAATCAAACGGAATTCGGCTATCTTCGCGTTTGGTTTGCCTGCGCGCACGACAATCGCACGTGTCGGCCGGCTGATCAGAGGCGCTATCTGAGCATGCGTCACGAAAGTAGAGAGCAAACTGTTCCCGTTTTCGAATGTATTGAACCACTTCGTCCAATGGCCTGTGGATCGTAAGGCAAATTGAAGCAAGTTGACAGACAAAACGGAATTTCAAATCGAGAAGGTGAGCAAAAAATCATTTAGGCTGTGTTGAACACTCGCTTTAAATTTAACTAACCACTACGATAGCAAAATCTACAGTAATTTAACGTCCGCTACAAAAAGAAAGCAGAGGGTCGTGCTAGCAATGGACAAGAACCCTGTAGTTAAGGAAATGATACCGATCACGAGAAATAATCACGCAACACGACCAGTACTTCACAAATGAGCTCTCGCGTAACTCAAATCATGAACAAATAAACGAAGGTGAACCAGCCATTGATGTTAAGGCTGACACAATAAAGTCACGTTCAGAGAGTGACCGGTCTTGAATTAGAATGGCAGAGGAATAGATTTTAGAAAAAAGCGACCAGCTCAATGTCTTCAGCGCATTCTTCAAAATGCGACTGCCGCACATCTTACCAATAACGTCCCATCCGCATCAATTGTTGATCGGTGGATACAGCTTATGAAAACAGACTGCCCGACGAACAGTCCAAGAATAGAAACACTGTCAAACCATGCAATACACAAATTGGTTCGTGCCATTCGCGAACAAATAAGACCATCAAAGGAATTCCAGAACCACTCACAAAGATCGTACCTCTAATTTACGATGAGAAAAGTACGCAGTAATGACACGTCATTGAGATGCGTCATCGACTACTCCACACGTGTACTGTGTATGTGTGTTTGTTGATCGATCGATAAATATCAAAACTGATCAGCTTATCGACCGGCGGAACTAATCCCCCACACGTCCCTTGTTCACACAGCGCGTACTGTCTTACGTTGGACTGGCTGCTCTGTAGCTGCTGTATGCTGATGGTGCAATAAACCGTCCAAGTCTATCATTCTGGTAAGGGGTAAACTAACAATTTGACCAGCACTGAGTACCTGGATTACGGCGAACTTCCTCAGTACATCTCCCTTATTTTGGAACCTACCTATGGAAAAGTCCATTGCTAAGCAATAGTTACGGCGAAAGACCACTTTTAAAAGGTATATTCACCTATCCGTTGTGCTTGGTAATCATCAGAATGTAGATTAGAGTTTAACAATCGGAATACTCCGTCGAAACCCCGATCCAGAAGGACAACGGCACTTTGACAACTTACGACTATACAACAAAAAGAACTACCATACTTACCGGAATCACTGGACGGCATATGGGAGGGATGAAGTAGTTATAGCAGGCTATAAAGTCCACACAACACGTCAACGTGCTGTTAACGACTTGCTCTCACGACTTCTCTCGGCTCTTCCAGATTGTGTCTATGGACAGATACCACAGCATCGTATCGAGCAAACTATGCTTATCTAATGACATGCTGCCGGTGACCTAATTAGAGAGCCGAAAACTTTAGTAATTACGACCAAAGTGTGAAGAGTATTTTAATGTATTTATACTCTACAAGGTGACCATGTAACCGAATACATCAACCAATACAAATTTGACCTTGGTCATACGTGTTGTGGAGACACTCTTGGTTTGCCACGTATTGCAACTACCTTGCTATTCATTTTGCCTGTTAGCATTATTAGATATTGTTTCACTGTATGTCTGCACCCTTGTTTGTTCGACCGTCCAAGATAACAACAAGAATTTCCGGTCACTTGCTAAATGGTTAGACGTACTCTGCTTTTTGTCGCGCATCCTTTACAACGCAGTTTCCCACTCCACTTGCAATAAACCTCCCTGTCCATTACTCGGTTTTCTGGTTTAACTACTGTGGAGGACCGTCACAGTTCTGAATTAGAAAAACGTTCGGGTCCTCTACAGGGTCCACCGTTGAATATCATCATCATCATCATATCAGCCATGAGCCTGACCAAAAGGTACTGTGGCTCGGGCTGCCGCTCACCTCAACAGTGACGTGGAATATCCTAGAAGAAAACGTTACTAAGAAGGTTGAAAATTAATAGAAGTCTAAGCAAAAGAACCTAAAGGATTATTCATCCAGTTGGTTCTAATAGTTGTGGATTGCCTCATTGTGCTGTGAACCACTGAGGTTTTGGGCACTCCCTTAAAATCCTTGGCACATGCCTGTCAGCACCAACCGGCAGTAAGCACTCTAGGGCGGACCTATTTCTGAAGCTTGACCGTTCACAATGCTTACCGAGAGATCTCAAAACCTTTTTATCAGTGCGTGCAACTGCGGTAGGACTTAGTGCTACACCTAGGTGCCATTTGATCTCATCGGGTCTAGTGTTGTCAGCCTAGTGTTGGGTGATGCGATCTTCGAAGCAGGCGCTTCATCAGTATACAGTGTTTCAGGACGTCCACACTTACAATGATCATACAACTGATCTTTCGCGTCAGCGGTTTCCATTTACAGTCTACCGTGTACCGACTAAGTATGTGAACATACTGTCGGCGCTTTATTCCCATACCTCAGCTCAGGTTAGGGTTTACGGTGAACTGTCTGACAGTTTCAGCACCAGGAGCGGCGTACGTCAAGGCTGTCCCCTTTCGCCATTTTTGTTCAATTTCGTCATAGACGAAATAATGGAGGACTGTCTGCGGCACTCAAATGATGCCGGCGTGGACCTCCTACCTGGTGAAAGACTGACTGATCTTGATTATGCTGACAACTTTCAAGCGGCACAAACAACACTGGACGCTATTTCGCGTTCTGCTAAGTACTTCGGAATGCGCTTTGCAGCCTCAAAATGCAAAGTGCTTCTGCAAGATTCACGTAGATTTAATGTTAGATAATGAAGTCATGGAGATTGTTGACCGGTTTGTATACCTGGGAAGCTGCATCAGCGGTGGCGTCGGAGGGGAATGAAATAGAAGCGCGTATTTCCAAGGCTAGGGCGGTGTTCGCTAATCTAAGACACCTATGGCGACAGAGAGGTATTTCCCTAAAGCTTAAGGGTCGTGTATATCAAACAACAGTGAGGGCCGTATTACTTTACGGCAGCGAAACCTGGCCACTCAGGGTAGAGGACGTGAACCGTCTCCAGGTATTTGACCACCGATGTCTGCGTTCAATCGCTCCGTTGTCGATGGAGTGGTACAGCAAGTAAGCAACAAAGAGGTTAGGAAGCGGGTGTTTGGCACTGATTGTCAAACGAGTTCTCTTGTTCAGTCGCTACATTTGCACAGACTTAGATGGTTGGGTCATGTACTAAGGATGCCAGCTAGCCGTTTGCCACACCGAGCACTGTTTGCGGACGCTGCGGCTGACTGGCGCAAGGTGGACAGATGATGACCTGGCGTAGACAAATGAAATCGTTCACGAAGGGGTTGGTCACTGTAGGTCGGGTTCGTCTCCCGGGCTGGGGCCCTCGCGACTCACAGAGTCGGTGGCTTGAGACGTTAGGTGAGATGGCGGCTAATCGAGCTCAGTGGCGTGAATGCTGTCGTTGTTTGGCCGAGTTGTCTGTGAAGTGAGTGCACTTAATGATGCGGGGCAGTGAAAGCCGTAAGGAAGCTGTCTTGCTGATGACGCCTTACTTTCACACAGCTCGGTTGTTTGTTTGCAAGGTGTAGGCGCCTTGATGTTGTATGTTTGAATATAGACGTAGCTATTTTTAGTAGTTAGGTCCACTTCCCCTCCCCTCCTCTTTTCTTCTTTCTTCCTATATAGTTTTTTTTTTTTCCCTTTTGTTCTTCGTGGTTGTGTCCTGCGAAATAACTGCGTTCAGACGCGGCTGACGAAGGTAGCACTCACGAACGACGATTCTTAGAAACTTTTCTCTGTACAATCATTTCGTTTAATTTTCTCTCCATGGCATATTGACTAAAGCAATTATCGGTCAGGTGTTTTCTTTTAAAATGGAGTAAAATTGTCTAACTTCTCTGGATCCCTGTACTTGGAAACGAATTGCTCACGATACGCTGACGTCCTCATGATGACGGACTTGTGCACTGGCGTTTCTGCCTTTTCTCAGGCACGCGCTCGTTCTCATCAACTTGTTCAGTAAATCACGTATGCCAACACAGTCTCATTGATCTCTTCTAGTATTTGTCAGTATACACATATGTTTGCGTGGACATTTGTCGATCGATTCGCCCTGTTTATGAGAGACTGCACATGTTGGGTTTTGGTATGTGTGTGTGTGTGTGTAGCTAAACGGCTTCGTTTTCTTGTTCGCAATATGCGTCTATGGTGTATAACTCTATGCGGGATTATAAAACGGTCAAATGAATATCCATCCTAAGTCGATTTTCGCCTCATATATATATTATATATATATATATATATATAGTATATTCTAATATGTCCTTGACCAGAATAATTGTCTGTCCTCCCGGTGGTGCTTGGTGGTGTACTGATCGACGCCCCTACCGTCTTCCCGTCACCTAGTGCTGATATCCAGACTGACGAACGTAGCTTCTCCAAACTCATATGACAACGATAGGTTTGAATGCAAAGAGTTCAGTAAATTCAGTAGATTTTCTACGCTCTTTGTCATGAGCGAACACTACTATGTCATTATCATATCGTCTATAAACCGAATATCGTGTATTGTTATCGTGAGGTACACTTCAACCGTAGACAAATTAATCAGCCGCATTCCGTCTCCGAGGGCTACCTATAGCGACTTTGTCTGTTTGCTTGTGTTTCTCGTTTTCAAATTGAATGTGTTATTTTCAGTACACAACAATATCAAAGGTTTTCGGATATTGATTGGAACATGAAACTTCATGTTACGAGCCAGCACGAAGTCACAGACAAATCGACCGCCCACTTGATGGTACATTTGTGAAAAACGAATTTACTTCAAAAGGGGACATCAATTCTCCTTTCAGATCGGCACTATCTAGACTGTCGCACATCTCAAACGTGTTTCGAAGCGAGTGCTCGAAATGGCTACAAAACAACCACTAATTGCATGGCCAGTTTATGATAAAGCGAAACTGCCATCGCGAGGATTGACCGTATTAGTTTTGTGGTTCCCGAATAATCGATAAACCGTAGAATTGTGGGGTCGTGCTACCAGTGGACGTCATATAATGTACTGTTTTTAAGTTATTTACCCATAGTGGGGCAAACTTCACAAATCGCCCCAAATATGTTTCTCCATCAACACTGTTATCAGGTTGACTGTCCGATAGAGACTTCATACCATCTGAAAGGATGACATACATTTTCTCCATCTTTTGCTGCTTGTCTATCATTATTGCTCCAGACCGTCTGTCAGGTTTCACACAGTTGCATCCTTCCAGTTTGCTAGTTCCTTGAGGGCTCGGTACTGCTCATTGCACAATAAGCTTTATGCTGTTGGAATGGGGATATTCAGAAAGTGGTTTACTAGGTCCACCATTTTAACTTCAAAACCAGCTGTGGGCAGTAACTTTCCCAATTGGCCTCGTTGGTTTTCTAATTGCGCTCGTACTTGCGTGATGTCAATAA
>LOND01000643.1:119818-130842 GCA_014220965.1 Paragonimus kellicotti | reverse complement strand
AAAGTGGTTGGAAATGACGCTATCATATGACCGTCTTCATATTCGGTTGATATGCAGCGGCGTGAGAAACGGGTATCATGTCTCACTCTATCACTTGCAATCTTCAAAAGTAAATCCTATCCACTCTACTGCGTTGTTTCCAACTAGATTGAGGTCGCGTGTCGTTCATGTGAAACTGTATACGGAAACAGATGAACTCAAGCTGTCTGCCGATCATTGGGAGGTACGCCTCTCAGCCAGTCGCGACTTGATGGTTGAAACGCCAGGTATCTATCGTGGTGCAGAAAAATACTCCGATCAATCTGACAATCAGCAGACTACCGTAAAAGCGGCTTCTGTCGGGGAGACAGCTAGAAAACAGGAGCATGTAAATAACCGCGCCTATAGTACATAGTGAACCAAATGGAGCGTCCAGACTTAAACCTGTTCTGCGGACGGTATATCGCAATCAGACAAAGTAATGACCCGTCCTTTTATACACCAGTCAAATGCACGCCGGTAACCCAACATTAAACACGTCCCAAAGGAACCCACGGGACGGTCATCAGTTGGACACCGGTGTCAACATCCTCCCCTCAACTCGCCATCCTGCGAGTCGCACGTGTTTGACTCCTTGGCATCATAAAGGAAAAAATAAGCACGTAAACCCAAATCCGCACTTAGTGAATAAGGATGTATCTATTACCTTAGCACCTAATCTAAGGCCTCTGCCTGCAAAATAGCAATCGCCTTACGCACGCCTCCTGTTAACACGAAAGGTTCAACACACAAACCGATTATTGTACCAGACCGAGAGTGCTACCTCACTATTCGTCTCAAATCGACCTTTTAATTGCGAATAGCCGCGGTAACACAGTGAATGCTCACTGCTTAGATGCAACCCGCATCTCTTTTCGCTGAACAAGCAGGGTATCAACGTTCTAACCATCAAGTCGCGACTGGCTGAGAGGTATACCTCCCAATGATCGGCAGGCAGCTTGAGTTCATCTGTTTCCGTATACGTTTCGTATGAACGACACGCGACCTCAATCTAGTTGGAAACAATGCAGTAGAGTGAATAGAATTTACTTCTGAAGATTCCAAGTGATAGAGTGGGACATGATACCCTTTTCTCACGCCGCTGCATATCAACCGAAGATGAAAACAGCCATATGATAGCGTCATTTCCAACCATTTCCAAGGGCAACATTTCGTCGACCAGTATCTACCTGAAATCTTCCACACAAGGAGAAACAGTAAAATATCGTATAGACAAGGAAGCTGGAAACGTTGTCATACATGTTTCATCATCAAATGTGTTAGTGTTCTTGTTGAAATGCAATGCCAACATTGTATGGTCGTATATTTCCATTTCGACCATATCTTCGAAACCACACAAAATGAAGCACTCTCAGGCTATAGAATGACGTATTCCATCTCGAAAATTGCAATGAGCGCATTTATAAGACTTGAAAAAGTGAGCTAACGCCAATAACGGGTTATTTTCGCGAAAATGGTGGGAAATTTTTCATCACCAAACCAGTACTTTTGGCACTTAATCGATGTATTTCAATATTTCCAGTACCGCTGTTTATTTAAAATTGATGCACTGTGAATACTTTGCCTGAAATTCCTGATTTTAAAATTTCCAAAAATATTTAAAAAACGAGGATTCGCGCCAAAATGACCGTTTTCCCTTTTGAACGACCTTCAAGCCGAATCCCTCGAAACGGATAATTGCCGTGTTTTTGATTACGCGCTTTTGAGTGGATTTGTTTGAAGCGTCTTGTACGGTTAAACAAGTGCATAGGTCATGGTAGCTTCGCTGGACAGTTTGGTTCGTGGTGAAAATCGTTAGCACTTCCACATGCGTGAAACTGGCCATCGACCTGGAGTTTAAGAGAACACAATCAGATTAGTTAGATGGGTACATGCTTTTGTGACTCACCAATAAAGTATGGAAAATGAAGCGCTTCTCTGTTTTATTGTTGAAGCTCGGTGAGAAATGAACAACCGTAGTCTGGGGTCCACGTATGAATATCCTCGAAGCCCCCGGATAATGAGAACTAGCCACTTGTATTCGAACAACGTGTTGATATTGTCAGGGATTAGAAGGAAGCCTAACGTCTTGCGTGCTAGCCTAAGAAAGTGTGGCGACGCAAACATCCGAATGAACTACAAGCATGACACAAGTGGCCGGCCACCCTATGTGATTTGGTGATATCAGACGTCTGACTTCTTCATGACACATCGGCTTCTTAGAGTGTCCGACTGGAAGACAAAATACTCAGTGCGTTTCCAAGATCAGACAACATAGTGAAAAATTAGGAGCCAAAACAATATAAGGCAGTGTGGTAGAAGATATCAGATGTTTGAATCTTCTGGATGGTCGATACAGAAGTACTGTTAGGAAAAATATTCCCTCACAGTTTCTCTGTTATCTCAACTTTTAATAAATTACCTGGCTTTGCAGTATGGAAAGCCTGACTGACTTCTAAAGCCCAGTGTTAGATTTATTGGAATTTGTTTAATGCGGTCGACATTCTGTTTGGTACCATGTTGAATTTTGCGCTCACTGTAGCAGATTTAGCACATTTGTAGAAAATCGATTCAAAAATTGTTTTTAATATGGTGAAATGTCCTGTTGTGGTTGGAAGTAGAGTCCAAAACATGAAGCCGAGAAAGCGCAGTTTGTCCAAGGATGTTCAGTGACAAAAAAATTTCCAGCTGTTTTTCTGTCGCTTTCATCTGTCGTTACCAGTTGGTGAACCCGATTAGCTCGCCATCTATTTCTCCTCCAATTCTTGCTTTTCACGTCCAAACCAAACCGGTGAGTTTGTTGAATTTCATATACTGGGTTTTACTTGTTATTCCCAATGGACGGCGGATGATGTGATTGATCCTATTGAATCACTTCAAGAGTGATCCATATGGCACGCTTGACTTCATCACGTCGAGCTACAGGGATCTGTAGGGAAAAACGTCTATTGTGGTGTCAGGATCCCTCAAAACTTCTTTCACATGCAGTGACTTATGGATAACACTCAGATGGACGAGTTTTAACGCAAGTGATGTCTGGTAAGATTTCACGGTTCAGTTTGTGAGAAATTGAAAGAACTCGAAGACCACGCCACGCGGTACTGAGCGTCAAACTCATCCGTCATTACCTTCCTCAAACAGAGCAAACAGATCTATTGGACTGTCTCTGAAACGTAAACTTTGGGTTGAGTATTCCGGACTGTTTGACAGCCACACCGTTGTTCTCGAAACACTGCTACACAACGCTCAAACAAAATAAGATGATCTTCCCAGAGGTCCTAGACTTGCAGTTGTTATCATCACTAGCCCTCAGGGGAGGCTGCCATCCAAAATACTGTAGCGATTCCAAGTGTACCTCTTTTGTATTAAGGATCGCACATTCCACGCGCACTACATGGTGGACACATGGGCAGAGATCGACGTAATTCCACGTTCAACGTTGGCGACCCTCTTTACACCACGCTTGTTCATTCACGGAGCCGCGATGATTACTGAACCATGAACCTAGGGTATCAGAATAACGTCGCGCATTTTGAGCCTGTCTCAAACGTTTGATTGAGACGCAATTTCTGCCAACTTTTCCTATATTTAACAGTGGAATCAAGCTAACGGAAAACTTTGGACTTTTAGTTGGCATGAATAGAAAGTTACCCACGGACTACTCTCTACCGATATTGGAAGTTTACTTAAAATTGCTCACTTTCTTTGACATCGAACCGTAACTTCGCTGGGTAATTTGTAACGAGACAAATTTTGGCCTGTTTTTCCATTACAAAATGGGCAAACCCGGAGTGACTATTCATGTTTACTTCCCTTGTTTTGTGCATTGTTGCTTTTGAAACATCTCGTCTCAGCATTGAATTCCACAACACTTTTATCGAGGCAATCACTGGCCCTCCACATTTTCACTCCTAATCTCCGGCCGTGGGTTAGAAACGTCGAGAATTTTTTCGGGATGCACAGTGGTAAATGTCGGCATATTTTGCATGCACACGCGATTCAGTCCATTCTGGCGAAGACTACACAAGAAATTTGCGACGAAATTCATGAACCTTCCCAGAAAAACGCCGTGGGCCGTTGGATAGGGAGTAAATGAATCAACTGTCTTTTGTTACTGATCTACGGAATGCCTTGTTGTGTGAAACAGCTGCTGGGCTTCCAAAAAGTGGACGACTGCTTTTCTACGGCTTTCGGTAAAATGTCTCTCTCCGTCTATCCGCGAAGTATACGCATCTGTCAACCCTATAATACCCAACTTGTGGCTACCGACTATGTAGAAAAGATGCTGGAAGTTATTCCATCATCTCACCCAATGCTTGCCATCCTGCCTTCCTCACATGGACAACTACAGAAAGGGTTGTCCATAAAATCAGATGCACTCACGTTGCAGACGCAACCAATAATTACTCAAATTTACTGCAGAAGTCCATCAATATTCAACATCAATAAGACAGTCCGTCTCTTCGGCATAACTGAAACCTCGGCCATCGTGCGAGAAAAAGTGGGCAGACATGCTCATTCGAATCTAAATGATCAATAACTAGGCCGGCCAGCCAGCCCGTAGCGGAGACGATTATTGCTGGCTTCATCAAAACACGTGACCCATTTTCCATATTAGATCAGTCTACTGATAATAAGGTGTTCTGAGATCAAAAGAGGTTGTAAACGGCCAATCGGAAACGAACACTTATTTCTCGAACTTTCGTGACACATTAAAATGTATATTTTGGGACAAATATACAGATTTTATTGGGCGTAATATTTGGGTTGCGTAGAGAAAACCCGTTATACTTAAAACTCACTCATATTCTCGCTTCTGATGAGAAAGCGTTTGCATTTTTTTGGGGTAAAAGTGTCGCGTTGGTCACTGTAATTGAGTTCGTCTTAAGAAAACGCTTTCGTCGAAAGTTTCATGATATAACACGTATTTCCGGCTAGCAAAATTACTCAGGTACGCGCAGTTTAGAAGACATACATGAATCTATAAATCTTGACCGCTTTGTGCTTGCGTTATATTTCACACTAAATATCAAAATGATTTACCATGAAAGCTATAGCATTACGTTTGTGATTTAGTTATCTATCCGAGTTATATACTCAAACTGTTTCCCTGTCATTATTTCGGGTACCATGGAAATTGTTGGGTCCAATCTTGTTTTCATTTTGGGGATCCGTTTTGGGCTACGCGTAACTCAACGATCAGACGTGGATCGTTACAGTACTCAATCTGACGAAACTTGGAATTTTGCTGATACCAAGTAATTCTGAACTCATGGAACCCAAGGAAGATTCCGGATGTGACAGGCAAGTCCGTTGATCTGTAGATGTCGCAGCGGTTTCTGGCTGATACGTTAATAGTGGATCCACGCGCAGTCTTAAGAGTTTGCAGGCTAAGTCTACGTTGTTGCTAGCTGAGCTTAAGGAACGTGAAGTCATAGCGGAAGTCACATTAGAGCGTAAGCTGGCCCAGGCTAGAATGGAAGTTGAGAAGGCTAGATTGTTGCTTGATCTAGCTGAAGGTGAGACGTTCGGGCAGACGCTGGCCTCTAGCAAAGCATTCAGTTGATCGGGATGCTTAGGCGAAACAGTATTTAGGAAACCACAACGTGAGGCTAGCTCCAGAATTCGAGGCCAATACAACCCGGCGAGCATCCCATCTCCGGACATCAGTCGTGCACTCTTCTGCCAACAGCCGCTAGTCTTGACCTTCCTAAAGTTGAGTTGTGCTCTTTTGATGGTGACCCTCATAAATTACTGGAAGTTCGTTCGGCAATTTGAGTGTTACGTCGAAAGGAAGACAGCGGGCGACAATTAACAGATGTCGTACCCGTAACACTAAGGCCGGAGTCGTACCACATAAGCCATTAAGGAGTGCGTAATGCCCAAAGCAACCTGGTCCTATCGCCATGCGCGCGAGGTACTGGGTGATTTGTACGGGTAGTCGTGTCATGGTTCTCGTTCCCACATTGATGATTTCTTATCCATGTGCAGGACCGAACACAATAAAGAAGATGCCCTTTCCAAGGTGTCAATAAAGATGCAGATCTGTGAGATCACCTCAACGCGGATGAGCTACCCTTTCGTTCTAAACTCCGTAACCAACCTAAAAAGAATTGTTAGATCGTTACCGAGTTAACATGCAGTACAAGTGGGCAGAGGCCGTAGACCGTGCATCAACCTTTGGTCGGGAGCCTGCCTTCGAACACCCTCGCGAATTTATTTCTCGAATTGCCCATAATAGGTTCGGCCAGGTCGCCTACAACAGCGACTACCAAACTACCACATCCACTCCAAAGCATGGTTCGAGCAAGTTTGACAAACCAAGAGATGCCAGCAGACGGTTAGGCGGCTCAACTTAAGTAGCAAAAAACAATGTTTATCGTCCTCTTCGGATAACTGTTGCTTGTGTAAGCAGGTTCATGAGCTCAAACTCTACCCTGAATTCCGCTCGATGGGTGTCCAACAGAACTGTGACACCAGTCGACGAAAAAACGCGTTTTATCTGCATTAAGCCCTCCCTCGTAGCTATTCACTGCAAACAAAGTTCGATGTATGATATAAATGGGTGCAATGGATGACATAAGGCTTGCCACGCTTAAAGCTCAGTGACCTTGCAGAAGCCGCTTCAGTACATCAGGACTCGTGCAATGTCACTGGTTGTTTGGGCAAGCAGATACCCCTAGGGGTGACGCCCGAGCAAATGGCGGTTTCCTCTCGAACCCTCACTATGTCTTTCGGAACAACGGGTCAGACACCACCCTTGTGAAGAAAGACTTCCTAGATCGCCTAGGTATCTCGGGCACCGCTTCGACTCTATCCATTACGACGATCAACGGGACTAAAACAACAAATTGTACGAGTGCCAGGCTGAATCTGAGGTCCCTAGATGGAGATGAGACGGTTACCGTCGATAACGCTTACTCCGTTGATGACTTACCCATGAGACCTATTAGTTCCATCAAGAGAAGCCAGTAAGTGGACACATCTGCTGAACGTTCCACCTGGCGAAATCCAGGGTAGGGAGGACACCATTCTTATCGGTTGCGATGCACCCAAGGCGTGCTGAATCTTAGATCAAAGGCTAGGGAAACGTAGACAGCCATACACGGCGAGCGATCTATTCAGTTGGATGTTTTGCGGATCTTCGACCAGTGGATGTCAGGTGAAGGAGTTCGTCAGCTGGCCTTCACATGACGCCCACAAGTTAATGGACCGGATTCGTACATCATGTGATACTGAGTTCAAAGATACGTCACCGAATGATCCCACGCTCTCCAGAGAGGATTCGGTGGCTTTGTTGCCGGTACGGTCGTCAGCACCTGCCTCTTCCTTGCAAGTGTGAGCACCCAGCCACTCCTAACAACAACAAAATGGTCCGTGGACATTTTTCGTACTTGAAGAGAAGGTTTAACGTGATGCAGATACGTTCTCAAAGTACGCGAACGTGATACAGCATCACATTGAACGTGGTATGTTGAAAGGGTCCCACAAGCTCATCTTGATTCAAGCTACCGCACCGGTGGTACCTGCCACACCACCCGTGCACTAAACTCTAAGGAAACCAGGGAAGCTCAGAGTAGTCTTCGACTGCGTGGCCAAGTATCAGGGACTATCCTTGAATGACAGGCAGTATCAGTGCACTGATATGAATACAGCTGTAGTGGGTGTATTGCTGCAATTTCACGTGAAGCGAATGCCGACTTTGGTGGATATCCAATACAGGCTTCTGCAAGTACGCACTCCCCTCTGTGGATAATATATGTTCTGTTTTCTGTGGTGGCCCGAACATGATCTTGCAAGAGATCCAGTAGAGTACCAAATGGCTTCTCATCCCTTCGGCGCTACCTCCTCGCCCTTCTGTGCGAGTTATGCATTACGACGTACCTTCTGAGGTATGTGGTCGATGTTTGAAAATTCTACCCGCGAATCGGCTTTGATTAATTTTTATTTAGTGACTGTCTAGTTTCGGTTTCCAACGCGGAGATAGCAAAACATTTTGTGAGAGAGGTTTGTGACATGTTGGCAAGAGGAGGCTTCCGGCTGAGAAACTGGGTTTCGAATGACCGTGAGGTGCTAGCATTATCGCAGAGCTCTCACTCTCACTGAAATATGTAGAAGCCGAATCCCTACCGTCAAAACAAAATCTCGGTATCCAATGGGACGATGGAACGGATGAGATTCGAATGAGACTCCAGCGTAAACACAGAAAGTAGACTAGGAGAGGAATGCCACCATATGTGTCTTCGCTATACGACCCTTTAGGCATTGCTCCGTCTTGGCTATTGCCCGGCAAACGCTTGCTACGGAAGTTATGCAGAAGTGGGCAATTATCCGTTTCGAGGGATTCGGCTTGAAGGTCGTTCAAAAGGGAAAACGGTCATTTTGGCGCGAATCCTCGTTTTTTAAATATTTTTGGAAATTTTAAAATCAGAATTTCAGGTAAAATATTTACAGTGCATCAATTTTAAATAAACAGCGGTACTGGAAATATTGAAATACATCGATTAAGTGCCAAAAGTACTGGTTTGGTGATGAAAAATTTCCCACCATTTTCGCGAAAATAACCCGTTATTGGCGTTAGCTTACTTTTTCAAGTCTTATAAATGCGCTCATTGCAATTTTCGAGATGGAATACGTCATTCTATAGCCTGAGAGTGCTTCATTTCGTGTGGTTTCGAAGATATGGTCGAAATGGAAATATACGACCATACAATGTTGGCATTGCATTTCAACAAGAACACTAACACATTTGATGATGAAACATGTATGACAACGTTTCCAGCTTCCTTGTCTATACGATAGTTTTACTGTTCCCTCCCTGTTTGGAAGATTTCAGGTAGATACTGATCGACGAAATATTGCCCTTGGAAAGTGGTTGGAAATGACGCTATCATATGACTGTTTTCATTCGGTTGATATGCAGCGGCGTGAGAAAAGGGTATCATGTCCCACTCTATCACTTGGAATCTTCAGAAGTAAATTCTATTCACTCTACTGCATTGTTTCCAACTAGATTGAGGTCGCGTGTCGTTCATACGAAACGTATACGGAAACAGATGAACTCAAGCTGCCTGCCGATCATTGGGAGGTATACCTCTCAGCCAGTCGCGACTTGATGGTTAAAACGCCAGGTATCTATCGCGGTGCAGAAAAACTACTCCGATCAATATGACAATCAACGGACTCAAAAATGATGATTACCATGTACGCACCAGACGCTTCAAATACGAGTTTTTCATCACTTCCCGCATGTGTTCGTTCTCCATGTTGTTCGTGGGAAACGTCATTCGGGAGGAGCAGCTACTAGTGTGAATGCATACTGCATTCTCAGACGTTGATCATAGCCTAAGTCAATCGGATGGAGCAGCTACTAGTGTGAATGCATACTGCATTCTCAGACGTTGATCATAGCTAAGTCATCAGGATGAAGCAGCTACTAGTGTGAATGCATACTGCATTCTCAGACGTTTATCAATGACTGTTGTTATTCAGGCTGAAGCAGCTACTGTTGACAACGGATACTGCATTCTCGGACAATCCTCATGAGCGAGACAGTGCTAGCGGTTCCATTCTCTCAATAAATCAGAATCGGCAATGTTTGATAATGAATCCAAGGGCGATGAAGTGAATAACAGCCGTCCCACGCCGTCACATGGATTATGTTTGCTCCACAAAATCTGTAAGTGTCAGTTAGATAGCTGTCGATTAGATCCAGATATTGCCCTAAAGTGCTACTGGCGACCGGACCACAAGTTTTCGATGTTTTGTATGTGGATGGCTGAATTTTCGGGATCCACAAAGTATTAGGCTGTTATCGAGTGTGATAAATGTATGATTAGACCCACGCGCACATGACGAATAATGGGAATCAGCGTGGCGGAATCCCGTTTGTTTCCAGGGCATACTACCATAAACGCATTCGTGGTATCCCTTTCGATTCCACCCAAAACCCACGCTTTAGAAAAATGGCTTCCCTGTGATACTTTCGTTTCATGAAGAGAGGTTTGTCGATTACAGAAAGGATGGCTTGACTAAAAAAAAGTAGGTGAAAACCAAACTCATCAAAAATGTACAGGTGAATGCGACTATCAAAAATATCATTTCATTATAGTCACTACATAATTGCGCACAAGTTCTGTGATAAAGTTGGGGAAACGAAGATAAACGTAAAGCCGTATACTTCGGGTGATGTCGCGCATATCCTGAGCCCAGATAGTACTCAAATCAAAACACATTGGAGACCCGTGGTTAGACAATCGTGGAGCACCAGAAGTGATAAATGGTGTTCTAACAGTTGATAATTAACATAAACCATTTCCATAGGCAACATTTCGTCGACCAGTATCTACCTGAAATATTCCACACAAGGAGAAACAGTAAAATATCGTATAGACAAGGAAGCTGGAAACGTTGCCATACATGTTTCATCATCAAATGTGTTAGTGTTCTTGTTGAAATGCAATGCCAACATTGTATGGTCGTATATTTCCATTTCGACCATATCTTCGAAACCACACAAAATGAAGCACTCTCAGGCTATAGAATGACGTATTCCATCTCGAAAATTGCAATGAGCGCATTTATAAGACTTGAAAAAGTAAGCTAACGCCAATAACGGGTTATTTTCGCGAAAATGGTGGAAAATTTTTCATCACCAAACCAGTACTTTTGGCACTTAATCGATGTATTTCAATATTTCCAGTACCGCTGTTTATTTAAAATTGATGCACTGTAAATATTTTACCTGAAATTCTGATTTTAAAATTTTCAAAAATATTTAAAAAACGAGGATTCGCGCCAAAATGACCGTTTTCCCTTTTGAACGACCTTCAAGCCGAATCCCTCGAAACGGATAATTGCTTAGAAGTGGTCTTCTTTGAGATTAATCATTGTGTCAAGATGATCGCAAAGAGTGACAAGCCTGGTTCTCAAGCGTCAAGGCTCATGATGACTTCCGAGTTCCAAACCTATGTTGTCTCTGCAGGTTATTGTGGTACGGATACCCG